>VDFB02066909.1:0-26525 GCA_007258455.2 Sequoia sempervirens
TTTAAAAATTATTTTTTCAACTCGTTTTGGTATGGCTGGGTATGGGCATTCACACTATTTAAAACAGACATGATCTGTACAAAATATTAATAAGTATTATTGTAATATTTAGTATATAATGGTCACTTAGTCTTTAGGATAGACTTTAGAAATATTCTTGAATCTTTATTCTTTTAGTTATGTTCTTATCCTTTTGCTTTATTAGTTGTTGTTCTTATCCTTTCTGGATAAAGCATTTGTAACTCTTATTTAAGGATGCTTTCACTTTTTAGTAAATATCGAATATTTTGGTAACCATTCTGCGTTGTTTTGATAAATTTATTTTGCCTTTATTGTTACACAAAAGAGATGTTGATTGTTACTGCCGGTTCATCATGTCATCCAAAATTCTGAGGCCAAACTGTTTCAGATGAGGCACTAATTGTTGCTTTCTATAAAGTTTCCATTGATTAGAGTTCAATTGTGGCTTGCTTTGTAGTAGCCCAAGAAAATAGACCAGATCCAAGATGAATGCTTAACTTGTGGATTTTTATCATCTGACCACCCTGCCCATTCTGCATCTGCGTAACTACTCAGCTCATAGTCTCTAGGATTGTTAAACACAATGCTAAAGTGTGAGATACATTGATGTACCTCAAAATAAAAATAAAAATTTCTTGCCTGGGTACATCCTAGTTTTTGTGGGATATACTCAGGCAGGATCCAGAGTCCTGGGCTGTGCCCAACAAGGGTACAGCCTAGGTACATGCAGTACCTGGAAATGCTGTGAATGTGCAACATTCCCAATTAAGTTATTTTCATTTTTATAATGTTTTTTCTTGTTGCCTAAGTACAGGACATGATTTTTTCAATTATTAAGCTGCCATGTTACAGCAAGGGCATGGTGGTTTCTCTTTTGCTTTTCCTGTGAACTAAGTTGTCAGTTGTTATGTTAAATTGAGTTCCATAATGATGTTATATGTTGATTTGTTGCTGGACTCCTTTTTTCATCTTTTAAGCTGCAAATAGATGAAGATGGCATAGTAGGGGTGCTTCTTTTGAATACATACTGTAGACTTTGTTCCTTGTTTGGGGCGATGGCTTGACTTGATATGTATTTTTTAACCTTTTTAAATACATTGAAATGATACCATTTTGAAAGTAAAAAACCTTTCTGTGTGTACTTACAAATCTCCTCTGAAAGCATGAATTAACAGTTATCTTTGGCGATTGATGTTGCTGAATGAATGTATACTCTTCATTTGCCCCATCATGCTATCTAAAATTGCCTTCCTTCCCCCCTACATGTTAGGTTGAAAGCATTTGAAAATGAACAGTTGCTTCCACACGTCACTGAAACCGTGATTTGCATTTTCAGAGACGGCGCACAGCTGTGGACGAGTTGAACATGCGAAGTGTATTTGAAGAAAATGATGTTATCTGTGTAAGTTCTGCGATCCATCTGTTTTTCAGATCTAAAATTTGAAGCATGCTTTATTTTGTAAGGGTCCTGGTGACAACACCATGCCCAGTTGGGTTCTAGGGATGAACAGGCTTTAGTCTTGGACCTGTTATTACACACACATACCCACAGAGTTGTGGATCAACTTATCTTATAGCCTTATTGTGATGTGGGGATTTGAACTTGAGTCACACTCTTTACAAATGCAGCACTTAACTATTACACTTCAATCCAATGGACTAGAAACGTGAAGCTTGTATTCTAAAGCACATGCAAGAAAATTCAACATAAAGAACTTTATTGATGAAAAGTTGTGGAATTGCTCTTTGTATTGAACAGGCTGAAGTTCGTGGCTTACAGCATGATGGAAGTTTGCACCTTCAAGCACGGAGTGACAAGTATGGCAAGGTTGGTTTTTATTGGCATATAGAACTGAATTACTTTTCTTTAGAACCTGGTAAATTTGTTCGTCAGCAGAAGAGTTGGTGTTTAAAAGGGTTTTTTTGGTATTAAAAACTATATATTTTTTGTTGCAAGTTTGGGTGCTGAATGGATATGCTGTGGAACTGTTAATGATATATATTCTATTAGCCTTCTTGCTATGTACTAGATTGTCAAGCAGACAATTGTTGACATGCAATTTTGTGCTAATAGCATACACGTAAGCTTTCACTTATTTGATAGTGCATTTTCTTCTGTTTGGAAAAAAAGGAGCCTGATCATTCAATTCAGGTTGCAGTGCGTTTATTAAGAAATATTTTTATATGCTCTAAACGTGCCTCTTTTTGAGTCTTTGACAGTTAGAGAATGGTCAGCTTATTACAGCCTCTGCTTATCTTGTGAAGCGACGAAAGCAGCATTTTCATTTTCTCGAGCAATATGGGGTTGATATGATTTTAGGTTGCAATGGCTATATATGGATTGGTGCACACACTGATCTGCAGAATACTTCTAGGCAAGGAGAAGAGCCTGATGTTTCAGGACAAAAAGAATCCCAATCGACTATAAGCGAAGCCCTGAATTCTGTAGATGCAGTTGCAGGAAGGAAAATCAGGGAGAACATTTGCCGGCTTGCTAATGCAATTCGAGTGCTTTGTTCATTGGGTTTCAGTATTTCTGTTGAATTAATTCTTGAAACCTTTGAAGCAAGCATTACTTGGAATGTTGACATAAAAGATATGCTTGCAGCAGAATTCTATGTCAGAATAGCTGAGAGGGAAGCTGAACGCAGAAGCTCAAGATCTAATGTGTAATTTGGAGGCTTTTTCATTTGTTCTTATTCTAATCCATGGTACAAGAATTTCCCCTTAATGACACAGCTTTCTTGGGGTCGGATATAATTTTTGAGTAATTTTTGACACAGATTTTTCATGTTTGAGCCTTTGTAAAGCTCTAGGGGTTCCAATGAAATGTTAATGAGAGATTTTTTGTGAATTTAATTCTCTTGGTCTTGAATTCCTGCTAATCTGGTTTGGGGTAACCCATGATACATATCGGAAATTGTTTGTCAAGGACATTCAAGTATGATATACCATGTTAAATTGCATATGATGTAGAGTGTTTCCTCCTTAACGTAAGCCTTCTGCAAAAGTGATTGTGCATCAACGAAATTATTAACTGCCAAATTTGTATTTGCCAGAAACAAGAATTTTGTAAACAATTTCAGATTTGCTCGTTTGCCTGAATGTATCATCCTAGACTAAAATTCTGTCACGGGTGCAACTAATATGGAACATGATTAATTTTGTGAATCTAATTTCAGTGAAGTGCCATTTTCTGATTTCAATGTAACTTTTCTAGGTATTTTAAAGAGTGAATACTTTTGCAAATATCAGTATCTATAAGTGAGAAGATAGAGGAAGACGATAGAAGATGCCATAAAGTTAGAAACACTACTCGGCCAAACTATTGGTGTTAGCCGAAGCTGGTAAATTAAGATATAATTTTTTCAGTTAAGAAACAAAAAACAAAAGATGAACAGAAGGCTAAAGAGAAAATAAATTTTTCTATATTGCCCTAAGTTTCTGGGACAGGGATAACAGGGTACAGGGGGACATGTTTCTGGGATGGGTTTTTTAGGGCCATTTTTCAGGGGAAGGCAGAGATGAATATTAAAAATGGGGAAAATTTTAAAATATAATGAAATTACAAATATTTATTTGATAACATTGATCAGGTATTCATCATAGATATTATGATGTTCCATATACATAATGTTCCATATACATATGATTAGGTATTCATCATAGACATGATGTTCCCCATATATATATATATTATTGAAATTTTCCTGAAGCATTCAAGACTGCATGTTTGTTTGTCAAACTTGTTAACAAAGAGGAACGGTAAGTAGAAAGATAATTGGTTATGTTCTAGTTTGACCTCAGTTGGGATACTAATAGATGGAATTGTTTCGTGTTGTCTGTGCAGGGCATGATTCATATATTTTTCATATGAAAGTGGCATTTCCTTCTGATTATAACTTGTATTCAGCAATATATAATTACAGTAGCATGCCAACTTTGTCTGTGGTAGTCCTTGTACATTGAACAGGTTGTCCAATGTATGAAACAAGACAATCCTTGACTGTGACTTAGATTGTGAAGATGTAGAAATCTGCAACAGGGGATATGTATTTTGTAGAGTTTTTTATTATAATTAATCATCGGTCTATTAGTTGATCAGACTTATAGTTTGGTGGGGGTTTGGCGACAGTGACCCTAGTGGGATTGAGGGGCAGCCCCTTTGACGCATTCTGTGTAGTGATATAGGGCAGGGTTGAGGGGTGAAGCCCTCACCACCAAGCCCAAAATGAAGACCTTCAAAATCGCACATATATATGATGCACATCATTTTCATATATTCTTGTAAATCTTAGAAGGCCATGCCATAAACCAAGCAGGCATTGAAAGGTTGTAACTTTTTATTTAAAAAGTAACTAAAATATTTTTGGGTATATTAAGAAATGACTCCTGTCCCTGGGACAGATGGAGTCCCTTGGCCATCCCCTAATGCATCCAGGTGTCCCCAAAAAATAATTACTTAGTATTTGAGATGTTTCCGTTTTTTTCTTTTCTTTGAAAAATCCTCGCATCCCTGAAATGACCCCTATGGGGTCCTATTGAGCATGGGACACGTCCGTCAGCAGCATAGAAAATTTTAAATTTTATGAGAACTTTGAATGATGCAGCGTACTAGTCGTTTCATTATTACCATACTTAATGACAACTAAGATGTGGAGATAATTTAAACTTCTATTATTGCTGCCTACCATTGCTTCTCTGGACCCTTCCCATGGAACCCACGAAATGTTTAAAAAGCATGAACTGAGAATTAGCTAGATGTCTAAAATATGTTTATTTGGTAAATACACAGGGACTAATCTCAAAAGCTGCGTGTTATATTAATGTGTCGGATCTAAGATGGTTTTCAATTTAAAAAAAAAAAGCTATGATGGGTAGCTCGAAATTGACCTCTTTGAACTTTATAAATAAATAAGAGGTAAAATTAAAATTTAAAAGGAAACCTTCTATTTAAAATTTATTTAAGTTGAAAAGAATATAATTTTATCTTAAAAATTTAAGGGTGTAATTTAATAAAATTATATATAAATAAATGTGTAATGGTGAAGATTATATATTTATGTTTTTTATTTAAAATGTTTTGAGTCATGGTGGTTAGATTGTCTTTTATGTATCAAGTAATGTGTGAGATATGTTTCAGATGGATTTTGTCATCACTCATTTTTAAGAACTGACTTTGATCACTGAATTTATTGTTTGCTGTCCTAATTCAGGTTTGTGTGTGTCAAATTGATCCAGATGATTTTTGTGCTTGTGGATTTGATTCCCAAATTTTATAATTTATAATCTTGCTGTCACTTTCACCAAAATAATATGCTAAGGCAATGTATTTTGTGCTTGTGGATTTGATTCCCAAAGTTTATAATTTATAATCTTGCTGTCATTTTCACCAAAATAATATGCCAAGGCAAAGCATTTAAGGACTAAACCTAACTAAAAGAGCATCAATGAATACTAAGTATTTAGTAGAATTGTTGTTACTTTAACATTGCATCATCTCAAGAGTATGTTGTGCACTTATTGGTGTCCTTGATCTTGGTTGCCCAAGGGTTTGATTGAGAAGAACATGACTTCCATAATTCAATAGATTCTTCAAAAGCGCTTTTAAACATTGCATGTTTCTTATTAGATTCAAAGTATACATAGAGGTGAACAAGGTTTAGTTACTAGAGTTTAGCCAAATCAGATCTATGAATCACAAGTTCACTCTTGTGGAGATCACCTCCAAACTTGCAAAGTTGAATATTAGAGTTTCATAGTCAAAATTTCAAGTCAATGGCAATTGTTTGACAAACATCATAGTATGAAATTTTGACATTTGTACAATGACATCTTTATTGGATTTAGAGTTAAATGTCCTCACATTTAATTCAATTAATATTTGTAGTTTATATAACATTTTATAGTATTTGATATTATTTGCATCTCATTTATTTAGGCTGATTATTTATTTAAATGCTTTATCTTATTCAATTAGCCTAGATATTTGTGTTGGTAGTGTATCTTTCCCTTACATTTTAGGTGAACTTGACATTCCTACACGACCTAGGGTTTGATATTAGGGGTTATCATTCATTCCAATTAGAGTTTTTAGATTTGATTTCTTTTCTCAAATTGTATCCTTTTATATTGGATTTGATGAGTGTTTGGATCCATTGTTATTTGTGTTTCAATAGGGCTTGAACTTTCATTGTGTCATGCTTACTTGATTTTGTACATCCACTCTTAAATTATCCATCATCAAGGACCTCATAGGTCATTTCCCTCAATTGACATTCACACCTCACTAATTATTATGTGCTCCTATCTTTTATGGCTTGGACCAACCCTTCCATCTTTGACGCACTCATCTTTTTATCTTATGGTGTTGCATTTTTTCAAAGGTGTCATTTTATCATGTATAATTTTTCACCCACTTAATTGAGTTAAACTTTTTTGTTTGCCATTCTAATTGACTTATCCATGAGATTCATATTGATCCCATCTCTCCAATGATTTGTGATAATGATGAACATGCACCTAGTTCGACTTTACCTTATGTTATTGGTACAACTTGTGTCAAGGATGTGAATGTTATACACCTTTGCCTACTCATGAATGATATTCCTCTTACATGTCATGATTGTCCTATGTCTATCTCCATAGGTTCATATTCTTTTGATGAAACCTTGTAATGAATACAAGGATAATGATCTATGTTTGCTACTTTATTTTCTACATGATGATATGTTTTGTGATGACCATTGTTTATTCTCATGGATTTTTTCCTAGTGATATACTATATTATGATAGTGTGCATTATGATGTTAATTCATTACCTTCTCATGTAGATGTTAGTGGCACTTCATTATCTCCCCCTCCATTGCATGATGACATAATTATTCTTAGTGAGGATTATTACATGATTTTGATGGTACTATGGATGCATCTTGAAATGTCTAGTCTTTCTTGCTTGTTGTTTATGTGTATTTAGATGACAATATCTTATTATTAAATGAGTTTAGGTTTTATTTGAGCGGTAGAGCATTGCAATGGTTTGATTCATGTTTCCTATTCTATCTTTCATTTATGAGTTTTTACATGCTTTTATTGCTCATTTTTCTAGCCATACTATGCTTGAGGATAATATTTACTTAGATGAGCATTCTCATGATTTATTTTGATGCTTGTTTACCTGCTTCCGCTACATTCATATGGCCTATGCATCTACTTGTTTTTCCTTTCATCCTAATCCATCTCTCCTAGGGATATACATACTTTTCATGCTAAAGAGACTTCAAAGAGTTATCATATAGTTGATCATGCACATTGTAAGCTAGCTAGAGGTCAAGATATTCCATTTTGAAAACTAGTTTTACCACCTAACATAATGTCTTCCTCTTGCACCTAAGCATATATCTAAGACATGTAAGGAATATGCCATTATTCAACAACTTTAGAATACACAAAGCTAAGATATCTCTTTGGAATTTATCATGCACATCACTTTTTTTTTAGGATATTATGCAAAATTCTTGAGAGAAGATTTAAATAGGTTGTGATACCACTCCATAGTTAGTGACTTCTTTTGATGATATATAAATTCCATTTATCATTGAAGCTCTACCTTTACACTTTGTGGTAATATATGGTAAAGTGAACACTAAACATTGCTTGGCTAACAATGAAGGAAAATAAAAATAACAATGAAAACTAAAGAATTACATAATGCAAGATTAAAATTATTCTATTGCTTTCATTCTCTGTTACATTGTTGTATATGTAGATTTAGGAAAAAAACTGAAATCTAAAACTACCTTTAAACAAATAACTAATCATCTACACAAATGTTCATTATCCTTCATTCTCCCCCATAATGACATTGGGGAAAAAATGGTCATTATTCCATAATTTCTCCCCCATAATGGATATTTTGAAGAAAATCTCCAAAATGCGTGCTATAACACTATTTGACTTAGGGCCTCTCCCTACCTATCTCCCAAAATCGGTGAATTTGCAATCTCCAATCATCAATGCAACTCACTCTACAATCAAAGATGATCAAACTACAGATGACCAAATCATGACCATACATGGCCCTCTCCTCTCTATTTGTAGTGTTCAAAAACCAGTAAATTACAATCTTAAAATACAATCCAACTATAAATTAACAATTTTTAGGACCAAACAATGTCCAAAGCTATCACCAACAACTTATACAAAATTTGAGATAACCCAACAATGCCACATAATCAACAAATCGACAAGACATTTGAAGAACATATCACTCATCTCCGTAAGTCTCCACCCAAAGACTAACAAAGGTTCCCTTTGCAAGGAAAACACAACACAACAACAACCGCATCAACATCATCAAAATAAGTCACAAAAATTCAAATCAAAGGCATCTCAAACATAAAGAGAATCCATAACACTTTGAAGGTGAGCAAAATCAAACTTATCATTGCCAATAGTAGTGCGAACATTATTTTTATCACCAAAAATATTACCAACATCCTTGTCATCACCAACAATATTATCAACATTATTGTCATCACTAACAACATTATCAACATCATTCAACACAACCTTATTTGGGGCATTGGAACCAACCTCTGTCAAAGATGTCACAACTACAGTATCTAAAGATCCATATGATATCTCTTCTAGAACTGATTCAAACAAAGGATTAGTAACACATGACATAGGTTTTTGCACTTTATTTTGAAGTATGTTGACCACATAGTAAATAGGGGTGTAGATCAAGGCATGAAACTAATGTATGCCCATGACGACCACAATAAGAACATAATTTTGATTGCACCAATTTGACCCTTGTAGAGGAAGATTCAACTTGACATGCACTCATAAGCCCTCAAGAAACAAATTTGATGGGTTCATAATACTTTGGAACATAAAACCCAACAACTCCCTTGTAACCAAGAACACATTTTCCTTTGTTTATTTTTTGAGATTCCCAAACTCACAATTGGCTTTGCTTTCACTTGTTGTATGGAAGTGCTAGAAGGAACAACTTGTTCAACATCTTTCTTCTGTGCTAAGACATTGGATGTCTTCTTTTGCAACCTATCTATTTCTTGTTGTAGCAAAATATACTGAGCACAAAACTGCATAAAAGTAGGCTGAAATAACCTCCAACATTCTACTATTTTATTAACTTCTTTTGAGTTGTCAATTTTAATGTGTAGAGACAAAATACCATCTTCATACAAAATAGATCCCATTATATAGAATTAATTAATAATGCCAAGAAAAACTTCTTGCAAACACTTGTTTCTCCTTATCACACACAAAAACACCTTATAACTCCAATTTCACCTCTATCACTCAAAAATATACAAACTCAATTTTAACAAAGAAATCCTAATATCACACTTTACAAAGTAAACTCTTACAACAAATAACTCCAATCAATAAAATCCTTTCACTTCAAATACCAAGCTATAATAAACTTTATTTAATAATATCTGTAAATCTCACTACTTGTCCGGCCACACCATATTTAATCCAACACATTTTATTTATATTTACCTTTTATCCTGTTAGTGCAAATGATGCCTCAACATATAAACAATTGAATTCCTTACTCAAACTTGTAATGGTCATTGCCCAATATTCTTTTCCTTGTAGATCACACTTTATTCCAGCCGCCTATCTCAATGCTGCCACTCACCAGGGCTTGGAATAAGAGATTTCAAAGTTCTATTTTGCAATTAAACTCTTTATTATCATGGCTCTAAAACATTTCAATGATTATTTCACAACAAAAATATGCGGTAGAAATACTCTTAAGGGAGAACAACCATTCCATCTGTATGAGTGTGTCAAAGATCTGAATGGTGGGCATAAAAGCCATCGACCGTTACAAGTGATAGATGGCAATTTGAAAACAACAATGCCAAAGATATACCAACAACAATGCCTTCAATGAACAGATACAATTCCCTCCAATACAAATAACCTATGATTGCTCAATAAGGAACCATATTACATAAGTGGAAACTTACAACAAACAACAAGTAGCAGATTTCTAAAATAACTACATGGCATAGCAAATGATTTTATCATGCCTCCTCATAAAATCTTTTGAACACTTTTATTCTCTGTCAATGCATCTTCACGCCTAGCAAGAGGATGGTTTGTGCTCTGATATCAATTGAAGGAAAATAAAAATAACAATGAAAACTGAAGAATTACATAATGCAAGATTAAAATTATTCTATTGCTTTCATTCTCTGTTATACTGTTGTATATATTAGATTTAGGAAAATAACTGAAATCTAAAACTACCTTTAAACAAATAACTAATCATCTAAACAAATATTCATTATCCTTCAAACAATGGATCTAGTTTGAATGGATTATTTAAAAAAATTGAATGTTGACGTCATAATTACAATGATCCAAATTTATTATTAGTGGATTTCGCGATATTGGTAGATGTTCCTTGAGTACTATTACTCTTCCTATAACAATTGACCCACTTAGTTTATTAGTATCATAGTTGAACCACCTACTTTAGGCACAATGGTGCATGTGATGCTTGGAATTTTATCTTATAATTTTCTCTTAGGGTGTCTATAGTTACATGATACACAAGCTATACATTCTACATTACATTGTTGTCTTAAATTTGGAATAATGGTTAGAAATGTTGTATATTTATAGATCTTCAACCATTTTGTCTCTAACAACTGGTCAATAACTCTAATGAAAATATTACACAAAATCAATTATTCAAAGATGATGCCACAAAAGAAAATCCCCATTGAATGGAAACATATTCTTTGATGATGATTGGGGTCCATTAGATTTTATGCCTTTTGGCGTTGGAGAGGATCAAGTTGGTCTAGAACATTACAAAATATCATAACTTTTATATGTAATCATTTATCTATGGGAAACCACCTAATGCATAGACATAAAATGATTAAAAATTAACTCGTGTATGTGACATTGATACGAAGGGTGCTACTGCTAATTTTTCTTTTTCCTCCCCATCACTTGATTAATTATATTGTCCTATATTTAGAATTATGCAAAATCTTGGCTATAAAAGTGGTCTTAAAATATGTGAACATTGAAGAATTAAACTATTAACATTACAAGAAAAGAAAGAAAATTGTGGTATTGGTTACATGCTTGATGATATGAAACAATGGTTAAAAGAGTGGAGGTGCAAAAATAAACATGTGGCATTTATGATTCATAATTATTTGTGTTTTAGTGACACATTTTGTTCATTATTTCATACCAATTGTATTTTTTTTGATACAAAGGAATTGATACTAGTCAAGACCCCATTTGCGAGGTCCTAATTACATGGCCTCTGTAACACATAGATGGTAATTTTGACTTAAATTAAGATTATGTGATTCATTTTAATGCATTGTTTGATTCACCTTATAATGATTTCATTATGATATACATTGATAATTAATTATCCATCCAGTTGTAAGTATTGATTATCACTGCTATATCATTCACATAAACACTTTAACATATAGACAACACATAAAACATATAGAAAAACAAAAAAATCCATAAACCAAATATTAAGCATATAAATGCCCATGTCACAAGCCAATAAAGAGAAGTCAAATAATCCATATTAAAGTGTAACATCAAATGCCATAAAAATAACATAATCACATACATCTCACTCAAGGAGATGCTATCTCCACGACCCCTCCCCTACCTCATTATTGCTACTAATTCTCATCCTCATCCTTGACCTTGATTGAAATCTCTCCTAAGCATATAATACTCCTAAGCCTTCCAATCTCCTCACACAAGTTTGTCTCTACTTGGGATGTTGCTAATTGTTGTAGAACCATTATAGCCACAACATTCCCTTCCAAAGCATGCACAAACACCCTCACCTATCCTAAGCCAACTCTACTTGTAGTTTATCTATATCCAATTAGAGTCTCTCCTAATTTGCTAATATTTAATCTCTTTAGATTTGAATTGTCCCTCTTAATCTATAAAGTGAAACACTATCTATGACACCCTTGCATGCCTCTCATGATTGGTTCATAAGATCAAGGAGGGAGACAAATTGGTCAAATTGCAGTCGATCCCATACAATACACTCCACTACTATCATAGGTATGTCATATGCCAACTAATATATGGTAGAAACTGTAGACACGTCAAATTTGCATTATGCATATTCATCCGCTCAATAAATAAATCAAATGCATCACATCCATTCACCTGGTAAATCGGGTTCTTATCATTTAAATAAATCAAAAGCTCACATAATAGTTTAATTAAATAAATCAAACTTTATTTAATTAAAATCTCAAAAATCATATTCCATCATTTTCTAATTCAAATAAATCAAATATTTAAATCCTAAAAGTCAAAATCATCTAAACACCATTAAGCTAACCTAATCATCATCTATTTAATCTAACCCTGATTAAATACTAATCTCACCCACTTGCATTCTCTAGATTTGGCCACTTGCACATGAAATTACATTTAATTGATTTATCAAAATCTTTATTTTCAACTTGGCATAAAGGGATAATATTCTCCAAGTTTGAATCTCCCCCCAAGTGGACATGTACACCAAACAAAACATTTATGAGGCCTTACATGTCTCTTACATGTCCCCTTCCAAAGTCAAACTTAGCATTCATTGCACAAATTCAAATTCAAATTCTCCCTCTCATGGGCACTCTTCCCAAATCTTGCACATACATCAACCAATCACCATTTGACAAGTGTCCTTCTTTCATTGGTCCAATCTTAGTCCCACATTGGTCCCTCTTCAACACTTAGCATTTTGAAAATCCTTAAATAGAGGCTTCAACATTGAGCAAATACTCCACAACTTTTATGCAAGGTTACTCTCTTAATTTGAGAACTCATCTTGCTCATCATCTCCATTTGCATTTCATCATTTTAGCTATTGATCAAGGATTGGGAAAGGGTCACTAGCACATGTGACACCAATCCACTATGGGATAGAATTTGACTCTTGTTTTTCTCATGCTTTCACTTAGCTTATGTTGATAACTTACTTTGTTTGCATAGATAACATGAGCAATTATTTCATAGAGATTCTATATCTGATTTGCTTGATTTAACTAACAATACTCATGCTTGTTTGTTTTTGAGCAAAATGCAGATTTAGGGTCTACAGAAACAATCAAATACAAATCACTCATCTACATTGACTTCATAGCACAAGTACTACATATGTTATATTTTTCATGAGGTATATTATCATTCATACCATGAGGGAAAAATATTTAATATAATCTATTGCATACTTGAGTCGTCTCCCTCATCCTAGCCAATTTATTGCAATTAGGCTACATCCTCCCACCTATGTCCTCTTGCCTCTCCTCTACCAATATCCAATGGATATAATGGTAGGGGCATGATCTCTACCAATAATATTTATGTCTCCTATATCCATGGATTGAGGGGCACACCATTCTAGAGGCTAAACTATCTAAGGACTTGCTCATAATGAAAATTCTCTAAAGATGTGATGGCCCTCCCATAGTATCGTTGTGACCATTTAATCCTCAACTAATGCTAATACTCTAGAAATCATCTCATATCTTTGTATGGATTCCATGTAATATTGCTTTTTTCAACCTAGATGGTCATCCATCAAAATAATATAGGTAGTGTCCCACTGGTATGATCTAGATTTATCATTAGCTATATCTATATGTACACTTAGGAGACACGATATCCTAATGTGCTTATATGCCCAACAATGTAGAGGTATTACAAATTAAAGAGTTGCTCCCCCAACTATCAATAAAATTGTGTAAATAATCATACATATAGATCAACGTACTTCTCCCCAGGAATAATTCATGACATACCACTCTATATCTTGAACTAAATGAATAAAGTTATAAGAAATTGTGGATCCCTAGGAATCTACATGAACCAATATGAAAAGTATCAATAGCAACCACTTGTGCCCCTTGAATGTTGTGCTTGCTATAATATTAACACTCTCCTCATGCATGTACTAGTTGGCTTATACCATAATAATAAGATTACCTATCTTGCTATTATGTGGTTTAGTAATTAGCGACTACTTGTCTCCCTCATATTGTTCATTTCATGATTCACTACACATCCTCAAGTGTAACAATCATATTCCTACGAGGCATGCAAAAGGTGTTAGTATTAGAGCCCTACCTCTTTGTAAGTGATGTAAACATTTATACTTCATAAGACTAGCACTTGCACCAGAGGGGGTGCAAGGGTTATGCCGATAGAATACTATATTAAAATAAACACAGTAAGAAAGTGTAGTTCAAAATATATTCAAGCTTGTTGGAAAAATTTACAAAATATTTGCAAAGTTGCATGGACACAGATACAGATACAGATACCATATGGTATTGGATATAGATACAACCATTTTTTAAGACCCACAATATGGATATAGCTAGATTCAACATTAATAAAAAAAACATACATATATTTTCTAAGTTATTAGAGGAGATTTTCATTACTTTAAAAGCAAATAAGAAAATATAAATTAAAATAATATTAAAATTTAAATATTAATAATTTAGTAAAGAATAAATAGTTAAATATATATTAATAAATTTTATTTATATTTAAAGAATAACTTTTTTTTAAAAAAAAAAATCTCTATTTAAACAATATAATATAAATATAAAATTAAAAACAATTAATTTTTTTAAATTTGTAAAAATTAAAACACCAAAAAAAAAATAGTAGAGTGGTATTGGAAGAAGACTTAGAAAAACATTTGTCTTCCTTATTTGGTGTAGGTTTTAATAATACAAAACAAAATAAAAAATTGCATGATTGAAGTTTTTTAAGATAATATTTTGGAAGATTCATGTCAGTTTTTTTAAAAATCAAATCACATAATATCCGGCACGGCTAGAAAATCAAGGTTTTTTGGGGCACGTGTGGGTACAATATCCAACGTGTATCCATGGCGTATCGTACAAGTATCCGTATCGGATTTGGGGATACATGTGCCCGAGGAGGGGCAGGGGTGTATCCAGCTACTCTGAATATTTGTAATACATATTTGGTGATAGAAAATTGAATGAAATATTTGTATCTATTTCATTTGTGGCGATTGTGTAGTAGATGATTTCATGTGCTAGTATGAAATGAGCCGACACATAGTTTGTTGCCTTTTCATGTATTTTGTTTCTGCATAGTTAAAGAAGTTAGTGGACGTACATTAAAAATGCATACTTGGTTTTATGTAAACGGTATAAGTTGTATAAAAAAATAAAAGTAAGTGTTAGAGAGGAGAAAATATAAGATTGTTAGCATGTTAAAAGCAATTGTTGCAAAAATATACCAATAAAAATCAACCACCTGCACATGATGAAATTGTGAGTAAACATATGACTATGAAGTTGTATAATAAGATGGTAAGAAAAAGAAAACAAATAAAGTTTATGTTAGTTACTAAAAAACAACCATAGTTGTTGCAGTTCTACCATCTACATGCTCTTGAGTCTTAATTCTTTTAATGCAAATGTTGTGATTGTGATAATTGTTAAACACCTTTCAACCATAATCTGTAATGAGGAATTTTTTTTGTATCTATATGAATCGAATATATGATCTTGTAATTTATCTTGTGTTGTAGGAGAGGAACTATTTATTGTGCTTTTGGCCCCTAATAAGGTTATTGAAATATTTCCTTTTTTTTCAAACCATTTTTCAAGTCTTTTGGTGGGTTATCCATATCTGCAATGAAGATCTGTCACATAGATGCTAGTGAAATGAAGGTCACATTGAAGGTCTTATCTATCACACAAAAATGCCAAGCATGAAATGGAATATGTAATTAGATTATATAATGCTCTCCTCAAAACTCGATAAGCATAAATATTTGTCATAGATGCTACCGCTACAGGGATTAAATGGTGAGACTACCTTACAACTACCGGGCCTGACAAAAAAGACATGCACAAATTAGATCATGGAAAGACATGGGCTTATTAGTCTCAAGGAGTTATTAACCAGACTACCAAATAAAAATATTCATATGAACAAACATACAATTTAATTATGAAATCTTCTTAGTGACTTGCTACTTACTCTAAAGGAATTATTGACGAGGCTGCCAAATTGGCCTTTTAAACACTTAGTGATATTGAATAACATATCATAAAAGATATTTTAAAAACTGCGGAGCTAGGGTTCATGGCTTGATTAAAAGATATTTAACATCCAAAACAAGAGAACTGAGGTCAATAGCAAATCTGGATATTTAGGCTTGCAGGTCTTTTAACAACTGCGAATTTGAGAATCTAGCTAATAAAAAATTAGAATATTCCTTGACAAAGACAGATTGAAACATAGCATTAGTAAGATATGAGGATTGATACCAATCATTCTACTAATTTTATCACATTAATTAGACCCACCATAAGAGTAAAAGAGTTTCAGTATAGTGTTTTTAAATTGAGCTTTGCATAAGACCTATAAAAAATATTTTATAGGTAAGATTTATTAGATTTATCACAAGTGGTATGACAATTTGAGTGCAAAACATGATAACGATATAGCAAAATGAAACAACACATAAAAAACAATTGTAGCCTACCTTTAAGATAAATTCAATTGTAGTTTTCTTTGCATCCCACATCTCACAACATGGAAGAGACTATGATTGTCAATAGTAATATAGGTATCATAAAAAGTGCTAAAAGGTCTTACTGTCATTATTTATAAGCCAATCCAGAGCAACAGTTTCCCCATCCTAAGTGGGGAATATCTGCCTGCATTATCATGTTTAAAAACACATGAGAAATAATAAAAAAGTTGTGTCTTTAATTTGCAGAATATAAATCATAAAGTGATTCCATTCTATTATTTTATAGAAGAAGAAATCCATGTAAAGTGCATCGGTAAAACTTCTCCAGAGTTTAGGAGTACAAATAATAATTATAAATGGTGATGAGATATTCAAACTTCATTTTGACTGTAAGAAAACAAAGTCCTCAAAAAAGACCAATTCATTTATTGGGAAGTATCCAGTTCATTTATAAAGGTCTACTTTCATATTATAACTAATTTTATTTCATATTGTACACAAATAGTATAATTACTTATATGGAATTTAATAGCTAGTAAGAAGAAAAACTATTAAAATAATATTTTATAGTTTGTTTAAAATAGTAAAATAATAAGTAGCCAACTTCAATAAGCAATGTGTCACTAGCAAGCACAAGGCAAGTTATTATAGCCCGTTGAGCATATTCTGATGTTACAAATCTTGCCGTATGTAGTGAATACTGAAATATTTGACTATCAAGCACAAGTGGAACACCCAATTACCTATCCATTTCAATATGAATAGAGTGTTAAGACTCAATGGACCTATTTGGAAACCTGGGAATGAATATTCAAGCAGAACACCATTGGCATTTAATAATGGAAATTAAGAATCTCCATTTTAAGGTAAGCCAATCATCTCCCAAGACATTCAAGCTTGGGTCTAGAACAACAAAGGCGTATGGACAAAATCAAAGATCCTTTTGACTCTTTGAGAATTTGTTTTGAGTCTTGACTTTGGTCTAAGATCCACACTCTATAATTGTCAAAACTTGATTTCGACATTATTTATCCAAGATAAACATATTGAAAATTTAGAAGAACAACTAGTCTTTAATATTTATATATCATATCTTTTCATAGCATTAAGGGCTTGGCTTGCCAATCAAGCTTGATAAACTTGATTTGTATTCCATGCATGCTGTGCATTCTACAGTGACACAGTCCACTCTAAATTGTCTTTCCATAGAAATTAGTATTTCATAAACTAGATAGAAGCAGTTTTATTCCAATGTTCAACCAAGTTATCTTGCAATTAGTATTTCATAAACTAGATAGAAACAATTTTACTAGATAGAAGCAGTCAAAGCATGCTTGTTTCTTTTCTAATGACCAACAATGCTGTAGAAAGATATTAAAACACATTGGACAACCTTGAAATTGTGTTGTTATCTTCTTGTTGGGGGGTTTGCAACTTATCAAACTAGATAGAAATTAGTATTTCATAAACTAGATAGAAGCAGTTTTACTAGATAGAAGCAATCAAAGCATGCTTGTTTCTTTTCTAATGACCAACAATGCTGTAGAAAGATATTAAAACACATTGGACAACCCTGAAATTGTGTTGTTATCTTCTTGTTGGGGGGTTTGCAACTTATCAAACTATTTTTCACTGTCCACTTATAGACCTCCTTTGATTTGTATTACATTGCCAGCTACATTTTCCCCGGGACTCTTGATATAAGAGGATGTTGAACATGAAAAAAGTATTAGGTTTATTCTAGAAAACAGAATAAGAATAAAGCATAGACCTAGTTTAGGAAAAATAGAATAAAATACAACACAGAATGATCTTTGAAAACTAAAGATTGTTTTAGGATGATCAAGCACAGATGGTTCTTTCTTGAACAAAGCCTGTCTTGAGGAGTACCTAAACATAGAAGGCATCCTGTTCAAAATGTACTGTGTATCTTATTGTAATTAGCAAAGTTTTCAGACAATCTTGTTTCCAGAATTTATTCTGCAGCATTCCCAGGCAATCTTGTTTCCAGAAATTCCCTACTTAAGTGATATGGAGTACCAAGCAAGCCAAAGTCAGAGAAAAAATTCAACCAATGGACTAATATTCTGTGCAACAAAATGAATTGCAAAACTTGTTTTTCCAATGTCCTACATGAGGAGAAAGATACACTATTATATAGGCATAAATATGCCTAAATTAAAGGATTTGGAAATATCTTCCAAATCTTCACATAAAGACTCAATTTAGCAAATAACTATTTTATGCTAACCTCCTAACATCCTAACTAACCATTAACTTTTGACTTATACTTTTAAATTTTTAACTTTTTACATAGGATTAAAAACTAAAAAAATAATAAATAATAATTTAAATCCTATGCTATAACCTACACCCTATGAATCCTCATCATTAAGTTTAATTGATTGCATTGTTATCAGAGCTGGAATTCTGCTAACTTGTGAATCTATAAATAGTACCCAAGAGGATTCAAAGCAAAGAAGCAATGAAAGAGTCCTAAAACAGGTTAAGAAAGACAGTTTCCAGCCTCAGTTTCTGAATAAGGATAATATGAGCAAGGAATTGAGAAAGATGACATAGACCATGCAACAACTACATCACTATAGATGCAATAATTTATTTTCATCTAATCACTTTTCACATAGATAAGAAGCATTACATGGTTATCAGGAAAGATCCCTTCTTTTCTGCAACAATTTCGTTCTTTTCTTAAACAAAGAAATGCAAAACAGATGCAAGGGATTTTAACAAAGATGCAATTAGAAGGTGACGGGAGTTATATGGTCATTAATGATGACTTAAGATAGAATTATAATTTACAAGTATAATATGAAGAGAAAATGGATATACACACCAAGGAATTCACAACTGTCCTAGCATTGAGAACAAACCATCTCTAGATTTGATGGGTCAGGAAAAGTTGAACTATTAGCATGAATCCATAGACTTAATGTCCAAATTAAGATGGACGTAATGACTGATTTGGATAAAATTTAGTTTGCATTGCTACAGTCAGAGGAAACTAAGCATGATTGGCATCATTGTGTTTAGATGTCCAAGAAACTGATAAGTAAATTTAGTAATTGCTTGGCATCAAGTTATCATTCAGTACCAACATCCAACATCGAACTAATAAGCATACAGAGGTTGTGCATAAGACCTTGATAGTTATCTATAGAATCATGTGACAAATTTACACATTGCATGGCTTTAATAGTTGCACTTGGTAGAAAATTGATATAACACCACACATCGGATGATAATTTCTATAGCAATATTTAGTGCTTTGTTAATGAATAGTTAATCTTCATTGTTGGGATGCCTGGAACACCAAAGTACAAACAGTAGAAGTTTTCATTCTACAACATCAACAGATCTTATGGGCTCAAGAGGATAATCTGAAAACAACTCCAGATAGCATAGAGTTATAGGAAGACCAACATTACTCATAAACGAAATTTGTAATTGGAAATCAGGTTTTACCATTTTCCTTTGGTTATATGTATATTCTAATAGACAAACTGAACTAAGGAAGGAGGCACCATAGAAAAATTTATTCTGTGTATTATGGTCTGGTTGAATTATTTATCAACAAGTTGAACAAGTAGCCTATACTCTCTAGTTACGCATTACCATTAGTGTACATAACATCTTCCATGTATCCTAAGTTCCATTATTCTCAGTATAATGGAGCTATCAACCAAAAGGGATGATTGTAGGAATGATATTTGCTTCAAATAAATGAGATGCAGAATAATTCCCCCATATTGGCTTCAAAGTTCAAATCAAATTGACCAACCTATTCCAAATAGAATAGGATGGAGAGGTTGTAAAGACTACAATTATGATACAGTTTTAAACACTAGGAAACCCTTAAATCTTTGATTATTATAGGCATGCAATTCCTTATTGATATTTAATCAGGCGCAGGTGCTAATCTACTTCAAATCTATGTTTATTCAGGAGAGAAATGTAGATTTAGTCTTCAAACTAAAAATACAAAACCATACCCTGCATCTTTTGAAGGTAAATCACATGGTATTCAACGCATAACCTAGAATTTAATTGAAACTTATCATTTATCTCCTTGCTGTGAAGTACCTCAATAGTTTACGCATTTTGTTACTTCATTTCATACCTTTTCATGAAAAGCATGATGAAAAGACTCTGTCTGCTCTTCTAGAAAAGGCATATGCTCATTGTCCCTCTTTCTCTCCCCTGTTTCATGTTTGTTCTGCCTCCCTTCTCCATTGGGAAAGCCATAGAGAAATTCTGTCTCCTGTGACAGAAGCCGAAATTCATCTACTCTTGGATGAAATTTTAGCATCTCTAGGGAAGAGATGGAAAATGAATTCCTAACCCATTTTTGTGCAGACATAACCCTGACGATGTCATTGCTCTGCCTTACTCTTCAGGTACCATGGGTCTGCCCAACTTATACAAATATTCGAAGAAAAGCTTCTACGAATTACACATCCTAAAATTTGAGGTTAAAAGAACTCAAATAATTCTATACTAATAGGTAATAGATCATTCATTTTAATATCATCGTTACAGAGCAAAAGAGACATTAGAAACCCCATATCTAAATTATCTTCTGGAAACCAGGCGCCAAACGATGGTTGCATAAAAATGATAAATGTGGATTTCAAATTATGAACACTTCAAGCAGTGATGAATGGTAGTGGGATTGAAGATATTTTGAACGCATTTAAAGCCGAGATATTTATATATGCTTTTCATTTATTGTGAGTAGATTGAAACAACGGTTGTGTGGAGAACGTGAGATCTGATTTCCCTCCAACAAACT
The DNA here is from genome assembly GCA_007258455.2 of Sequoia sempervirens. Lineage (NCBI taxonomy): Eukaryota > Viridiplantae > Streptophyta > Pinopsida > Cupressales > Cupressaceae > Sequoia > Sequoia sempervirens. The sequence continues at coordinate 21,420 of VDFB02066909.1, forward strand.
ATTGACAGTTTCACAGCAATCCAGAAGTTGTTTTAAGCGTGAGACATGTTTTGGATTAAATCTCACACCATATATAGCCTATCGGCTAAAGAGCTGCAAAAATAAAGGCTACCAAAAAGTTTATTCTGCAGCCATCAAACAACTTGGTTTTCCGGGAGCGTGAGACTTGTTTCAGGCCAAACCTCATGCAATATATAGCCTATCGGCTAAAAATGCTAACATGTCTCATATAACCCAAACCAACCTTATCTACCATCTAAATACCTACAAGCGTGAGATCTAGGTTACAAAAATTGCATATGTGGTAGTTGTTGGATTGTTGTCTAACCTAAATCTCACCCACTTAAAAAATGATGATAAAATAGTTCTCAATATCACAAGAAATGAAAAAAATTCAAACCAACCTGAATTAGCACAAAGATATAAATTTTACTATTTTGGATCACTTCTATGTGTATTAGTACATTTTGAGGATTATATTTGCATATAATAGTTCACAATAATGGAACTCAAGTCACTTATGTGGATCTAAGGTGACCTTTGTAGGTGAACAATCTAAATTAAAACATATCCCACACTAGTTTTATATGCTATTCTATTTTTTTTTTTTAAATTGATATTTTTTTATATTTACTTCTTTTGGAGGGTTTCCATCATCTATATCAACACATTATCTCAATGTGGGTGGGATTGTCGCTTCTACAATGAACCAAGGTTTGATTCTAGATGCTCTCTCTTTTGGGTGACTATGAAAATGAGATGTCCCTTTAACCCTTTACCCTTCTATATATAGCTATATGAAAGATGAAAGTTTTAGGTTGTTTAGTTTTATTTATGTAAACCCTGACCAAGGTCAAAATATTTCTCATAGTATTCAATTTAATCTAACTTGAAATAAAACTATTCATATTAATAAAAAATACAAATGATTTCAAATTTATAACTTAAACAAAAGTAAAGGGTCAGGAATGGAAAACTCACAAATGACAATGGGAAAGTAAATAATTTGTCTCTGGATGATCTAAAAATTAGAATAGACCAAAGGGTTTGGAATGAGACTTTTAGAATTGGAACAAGCTAAAAAATATAACCTTTTAAATTTGATAGAGACACCAATGTTGGCCTTGAACACCTTATAGGTCACCAATGTTGGTTGAGTGCACTCCTAATGTTCATAGATAATTTTGCAGGTTGCTAGTACTAGTAGGGGTTGCTTTTATCTATCACATACACTTTTATAGTGTTGGTCACTTATGCTTCTTGAATGTTGGCATTTGTTTATTTTGGGGAGTTCTATAACTTTTAGGGCTAGATAACCTCTATGCTCTAGTCTTAGATCCAATGATAGCTCCTTCAAAACTACATGAAAAGGGAAAATGGGTTGGGCCATTTAAGATATTTTCTTTGTCACCCCATATGATGGTATGATTCAATCTCAACAAAGCCTTAGGATTTTTTTTAAGCGTGTGATGCCCTATAATGAGCTTATTACTTGTCCCATTTATTTCACCATTCCTTATGATTTAATCCATGTTCATGATGTTATAATATCATTCCTAAGATATTTATGAACTTTACCTTGATTCCCTGAAGCATTAACTATGATTAATGATGATTTATAAATGATTGTATGTTTTAGTTAGTTGATGCTAAATTATGATGAATGATAATTATTAAATGTCAAGTATTTATAGAAGGATTAAAATATAATTTGTGGAAGGAATGAGTCGTTCATGCAGCTGAAAAGAAAAGAAACAAGTTGATAGTTGTCAACATGTAGTTGTAGCTGGAAAAGTGTAGAAAAAGTCAAAAAAGATAGTTTCAGTAAAATGGGCATATCTCCCTCATTTCTTAACAAAATTCAAATTTTCAAATTGATCTGGAAAGCTGAAAAGGAGGAGCACAAAACCCAGAAAGAGTTTGAAGAGATACATAATATTAAAGGAGGTGTTAATGACAAAAGTTGACTGAGTAAAAAGTGGCGACTGAGAAGGTAGAGATTTAGTCCAACCTCCACCATTTACTATACTCTGAGTTTTAACTTGAAATGAAGTTGGATATGGATTGCTAGATATTTAAACACATCAAAAAATCCTCCAAAAAATCAGTTTGATCATAAAAGAGTTCAAACAAACTCTTTTTCCAATCAGCCAGATGAAAAGTTGTAATAGGATTCTATTGTCTAGTCATTGTATTTGTGTCATTTGAAGAATAATCCTTTTTCTTGTTTGAAGGAATGATGGGACACCTATTAGATGCTTGTTAGCCTATATATTTGACTATGTAATCAAGCAAAAGATAGAAGATAATATAGAAAGAGAGAATTCAGTTTATTATTATTTTTAGTCACCTACAACCACTGCTGAAGGCACCCGCAACAACTACTGTGCATAAAGGTTTATTTTCAGCATTAACTGTGTTTTGTTTAAATTATTGAATTTCAGTTATTCTTTCACACAAAGATGATAGATTAAAAGTTTCTCATGGTGCACATACAGTGCAGACCCATCATAAGTTTACAAACCTTGGTTGATAATTTAATGTAGGCTTGCAATGTTAAGTTGAATGTTCAATTAGGTACATCCCTAAATCGTGTAATTTCACTAAGTCCACAACATATTAGTTAGACTCTACACCCTAGTATGGTGAAAGGGAAGTAGTGTGCACAAATTTAGGTCCTAAAGGATAAAAACATAGGATAAATCCACCTAATGTGGCATGTGAAAGTGAGATGGAAATATTTATGGGTTATACATATCTTGATTTGAGAAGCTTATATTTATATTTGTAGGAGAGGGATGAGAACATGTGAAAATTAAAAACCCAATGCATTAGAATGGATTAGGGATAATGATGTACATACAAACAAAGGGAATGTGCACCAAGGATGATAAGGATTCAATAATGGAGGACTTGGAGGAAGTGCAATAAGTTTGTTTTAAAAATTTCTTTAGTACGAGAGCTTCAAAACTCTACAACAATTGTGGAGATAAGAAACCTTAGTATAAGTGTAGAATGCCTATAGAACGAATATGATGATCACTTTTGAATGTCTTAGTATATATTTAGTTCACATCAAGGTTTAAGTGATTTTTAGAAAAAAAATATCAAGATAGGTCTGGGTTTAGATTAGAGGCCTCATTTAAACTTTACCTAGACACTAATATTTTTATTCACATTTTTTTTGAATTTTGGCTTAAAATTTCTAGAGTAGGTTTTAGATGTTGGAAAAGGCTCATCTATGGTTGTAAATTAGTCCATTGTTAGAAAAATTATTAGAAAATGGAAATTGAGTCATAAAATACACCTAAGGGAGTGGACACTACATTGAGTGCAAAAACATAAGGCAAAAGTTGTAAAGTAGGTAACTTTCAACCTTCCACTAGAGTATATTGGCCCCTATGTTTAAATTTTTACCTTAATTGCAAAAACTTGACGTAAGATATATTTACTTATGATGATTAACACAATTGGAAATAACATAAGACATGGATGCATTTTCTAGTGAATTATATTTTTCTTTCATTTATTATGACTCTTATTGGCTAATAAAATATTTATAACTAATATGGTTACTTTGAAATATTTATATATATATCATTTTCACATACCTTATTTGTTCCTATATTTGTCACTTTATGTGACCTCCACAGTTGATTATTTGATGTCCTTTCACACTCACATTCTTAGAAAATATTATTGACTAGCCTACATATTTAGCGATAGGCTTTTATTGTGGACTTACCAATTCACAAACCATCGGTACCTATCTCACACACCCTGAATACCGTTTGACTGTCCGGTATACCATTTGCAGCCCTCTCCACGCCAGCGCAGGATTTGACAGCCCTGAATATCTGTCCACAGGCTTGAAATCATGTACGTCAAAAACCATCCCATCGCTGAAAGCAAATCATGATTCAAGGTAAAAGCTTGTAACTTGCAACAGCTTGTTTTTCCACTCCCTTTTCGAATCTTGTAACTTGCAGCAGCTCCTTTTTCCACTCGTTTACTCTACCTATTAATAATGACGGAAAATATCATGGCTTTAAATGCATTCAGATTTACAGATTTCATTTATGTCTTCACAATATTTACATGCCTTGCTGTTAATATCCGCCAGCTTTCGTCATCTTCCAAAGTGTCATGAGAGTTCATGGCGAGTTGGTAGATCCGCCATGAACTCTCATTTCCCACTCCAGAAAGCTGCGTTGAGAGAGGCATTCAAGAAGAGTTTACCTGCACCAAAAGAAGACGTCTCACCAAACTACAGGTTTATGTCATTGTCTTGTTTTTCTTTGAATCTTCCTTTTTATTTTATATGTGAAGAGGAATCACAAACACTTCATCTTCATGACCTGTTTCACAAAGAACACAAATTACAGTTTTCAAAATGGAGCGACCAGGTAAGTGACCATTGCCTCTCATTTCAAGAAGCAAATTGGAAGCCATGTCTCTTTTTTGGCAACACAAAAACCATCTATTACTGCAAAATAAGTTATTTTCTTGACGATGGCTTCCCTCCTCCTCTTCCCACTCGCCATCCCCGCCCTCCTCCTCTGACCACTCCTCTGCTATTTTCACAAGCCCTCTATTTTTCCTCTTCCCACACACCCCTTCTTGGCTTGATCACTCTATTTTCCCGTTTTCTCAGTGAAGAGGGCGTGCAGCTCATCGAAGAATGGGCACTGGCACGTTCTCAGGTCAATCTCAGGGGAAGTCTCCTTCAATTTGTGAACAAAATGTTAGCGAACAGGGGAGAAATGAAAAGGCAAAGGCAGTAAGTGTAGACTGTAACCAATGTTAAAAGAGCTTTGCTGCGTATTATTTAGCAGGGAATGGGGAGACCATCAAAGAAAATGATGCCTGAAAACAATTTTCAACTCGCAACCAATATTTTTGATATTTAATTTCAAAGGGCTGCAAAAATCTTGTGTCGATCTCCAGAATCCACTAGCTCTAAAACGTGGATATTGTTAGAACAACTTTTCACTTACTGTGAATAGATTAAACCAGAATCCATGCTTACATTAGGCGAAATGCCTTCATCTTCACAGCCTACGCAGCAGGTTCCGACATTCCGCTTTGCCCCTCACCACTGAATGA
>VDFB02066911.1:0-47664 GCA_007258455.2 Sequoia sempervirens
CATTGGAGTGTCCTCACGTCTTGAGTTGGCGATTCACATTTTGACACCTGGCACGATGAGTTGGCACTGTGGTTGTGTTGGCAGTCTCGTGAGCAGTGGATGCGGCAAGGTCAACCAGTCACGTCACGACACGTGGAATCTTCCTCCATCTCCGTCGGCGGTTACAAATGTGTTGGTTTGTTTTAACAAACAAAAACTCGTAGGGATTCGATCCCCTATACTCCCGTTTGCGAGTTTACCGACCGACCGTTCCGCCATACGCGGACCTCCATCCACTATCGGTGACCATTTTATTTTGTCAAATTTGTGTTCGGAAGTTTGTTTTAAAAGAAGCGGATGGGAGTGGAACCCGGAACCGCCGGGTTCCCAAAATCTTTGATCACCGATGAGCCATCGAACAATTCAAATATATAGATGGCATCGGTGTTATTTAACAAAGAATAAAAACCGAATGCCTTATTATGAAAAACAAACTCCTAAATTAAAAAATTAAACAAACAAAAACCCCTATTATTAAACAAATGCTAAGGAAGCCCGAAAATACATTATTTAAGGGGCTTAAATAATCTTGAAAAATACTATTTAAAAGATTATTAAGGATATTTGAAGGATTATAATGGGAGATTTTTCAAGTATTTTTCCATGTAAAGGGAGATTGTAAATGATTTTTATGTGATTTTGGAGAGATAAGGAATATCTTGTGAATCAATTGGTTAGTAACCAAATTGAGCAAATTCTTTGTATAAAAAGGGGGCTTGAGGTGAGAGTTGTAATCAAGTTTTTTTTTCAGGTTGAAGTCTTGATGCTGAGATTGATGAAAGAGAGGTCTTGTTGAAGAATTTTCAAGCCATTGTTGAATGTCGGAGCCCTGTTATGCTGCCGAACTGATGGTCTTGGTGCATCTTTGTAATCGATTTTGGAGTTAATCGGATCGGTCTCTCTATTGGAGTGGACCCGGAGACGTAGTCACATTCTGTGACGAACTCCGTTATCAAGCGTTGTTTGCACTTCTCTTCTTCTCTCTCTTTCTGTTTCTCATTTCTTTTCATTCTGTTATAATCACCTTGATTACGTTCTTTATGTTATTTCCTTAAGTTAATTTCGATCTAATTAACTTGAAATAATCATTGTAAAAGAATTGTAAAAGTTAAACATTTCAATACTGCAATCTAGTCTAGATCCTATACAGATCAGTTGCTCATTCTATTTGAAGAGATTGAAGGAATCTAGGAATCTACATCTGAGTGGAATACTAAGATGTTGGTAAATGGATATCCTAGCTGCAAAGAAAATCTCACTTTGCGTGATTTATGTAAGATTCATCCTCCCAATTCATATTATGAGGTAAGGTGCTTTGATTTCCTGTCAAAAGGGGAGAGTGTCATGACAGGTAAGGAAAATTTTGAACAAATTATTTTAAAGGTTGAGGAAGCCAATCCTTTAATTGATGATGTATGTGCTTTAGGAAAAATGATTGAGATTGATATTCCTTGGGAAGTTAAACACATTGGTTTCTTGTTTGAAACTAGTGTTGATTGTGATAAGGATATGCATGAAATTTTTGAACTAGGTTTAGACATCTTGAATGCTAATGATACATTGCTAATGGATGTCCTTTATGTTGAAATGCATGTATCGGAGTGGAATGGAATGGTGTTTAATGAGATGAGACATTTTTAAGAGGAGATCATACAACATGGGAATGCCATGGAAACTGAAGGTCTTTTAAATTAGGTGGTGTCTTTCCATTACCCTCTACATTTTAATGGTTTTCAATTTGGTTATGATGTTGGGGATAATAAAATGGGTTTGTGGGTAAATTGTGACAAGGTTGAGAACCCAAAGTTGTTAATATTTCAAACTTTATACCCTCAAAAGGAATTTACTACACATAAACTTTACATTTTTGAGTATAAAGATAAATTTGCTAGGTTTAGAACTATACCTAGTAAGTTAATGCTTCTGCACATAATGAAAAATCAGTCAGGTGGATGTAGAAATTTCTACAGTTTTATGTTTGTAGAGCTTAGTTTTAGAGTTAGTTTAGGAATAGGATTGGTTAGTGTTAGTTTTTGTTTTAGTTAGTTTTCTTTTTGTTTTGGTTTGTTTTCTTTAATTATGTTGTTTTCTTTCTTTTTTCTATGTCCTCTTGTTTTTTGTTTTGTTTTTGGGTTTATCTATTCCTCTTTTGTTTTTGGTCTTTTGTTGTTTGTTTGTTGTTTTTGTTCTCATTTTCTATTTTTGTTTTTCTAGTTCATCGTGTGTTGTTCTCCTCTCTTTTCTTGTCTGTTTCTTTTCTTTCTTTTCGGGGTTCCTTTCGTTGACAGTGGAAACTAAGTTGTTGTATGCAAGTTATGTTGAAAGGTGAATCTATTGAGAGTTTGCTATCTGTATTTTTGAACACTTGATCAATTAGTAGCTTTGAAAAATTTGATTTACATTCATCCATTTCAAATTGGGGAATGTTAGCATGAATTAGAACTAGGTACATTATGTAGTCTTGGGAAGTTTTTGAAATTCTATTGCAATTTGCACACCTCATGAAATCCATCGGTTAGTTTACATTGGGTGGGGTAGCTTGACTCCAAGTGAAAAATCTAAAGGGTTACATTTCTTTCACAATGTCCACTGTGGTTCTCAACTCGCTACTTAGGCTTCACTGCTTGAGGATTGAGAGAAACAAGAAATTATACTTCAAAAGAATCAACACTTGAGAATAAGAGAAAGTAAAAGAAATATGAAAATGAAATCAATTAGCAAGGGTGACTTTAGTATCTCTACCGGGGCTATAGATGCTTTGCTAGCAATAGAGCGATGCTTAGAGAGAACTAGGGGTATCTTTGTTGAGGCTATAGATGCCTGTCTAGAAGTAGAGCTATGCCCAGGATATCATTGCATGTTAGAAATGTAACTCACAACTACGTAGCTTGGGTAGAGTCTATTCCATTTTTATCACAACAACACTTATGGAGGGGAATGAATCATTTGCACACACAAATAGATTTCAATTTTGTCTCAGACCTTTTTCGTGTTCTAGTTTGATTATGTTTGTACTTCTGGTATTATCTTGAATGAGGGTAAACTAGAGATTTTGGCTATTTGGAGGATTGGATGTCTTAAAATGCTTTTCTTATTTAACCAACCGAGTCACCATTTGTTATGCCTTGCATACATGCCCCAACTTTTTGCTTGGAAAAGTTGGGGACCCCCTCTATTTTCTTTCGTTTTGCTAGTTTGTTTTTTCGGGATCGAGTTGCGGGATGGAATCAAGACCTGACACCTTTCAGGGTTTCAAGTTACGGTTCCCGACTCTGGTCCCGCTTGTTTGCTTGGTCTTGTTCTCTGACCCATTTTTGCTTCATCTCATCTTTCGTTGTTGCATTGTTTGCTTGTTTTGGGCATTTTCATTCATCTTGTTCCTCATCTTTTCGTTGTCATTTGTTTGTCTTCGCCCTCGTGTCACTTTTTTTTGGTTTTGCGTCGTTCATTTTGATCTTCGTGCCATCATCTCATCGTTAGAGTCTCAAAAAATACAAAAAAAATTGTAAAATCAAAATATACAAAAAAATTGTAAAATGAGAAAAATACAAAAAAAAATATTAAAAAAAAACATAAATACAAAATAAATAAATAAATCTTTTGTTTTAAAAGATTTAAAATATTAAAGGGTTTTAAAGTTTGAATAAATAATTTAAAAAATATATATATATATTTTAGAAAAATAATTATAATAAATAAATAAGTCTTATTTTTAAAACAATACAAATAAATAAATCTTTAAAAAAAATTATTTTACAAGATTTAATAGAGGTAAGAAAATATTTTAAAATTTTATATTTAAAAGATAAAATATTTTAAAAATGAAATAATCTTTAAAAATCATAAAAATCAAAAAGGTTTGATAAAAATCTTTTAATTTTTAAAAGATTTAAAAATAAAATAAAATTAAAAATGTTGATAAAAGGTGAAAATAAGTTTCATGATCGGGAATAATCCCAATCCCGTCAAAGGGAAAAATAAAATAACAGAATGCCCATGCGGACCTGGGGAGTATATTGAACTTGGCACAAAAAAAAAGACAAAATGTTCACATTCAACTCCCATTTCGCTCCCACAAGTTCTTTGTTCTAACTTCACTCTGCTTCTGCTCTGATCCCGCACAACTTTCCAAAATGATGTTGATGGATTACAGACTCAGACCAGATATTGGAAATGGATAATGAAATGTCCATGTCCTATTTTTGTTCTGCTCTCACCCTATCATAGTTCTGAACCCACCAGTGCAACAAGAGAGAAGGGGTTCGCGAGGATTGAAACTTCCGATAGACTACTAGAAATGAGTCTTTTAAAAGTACAAGTTCTCCATGTCTTTCCTGCACCAGGAAATAGATTTTTTTACAAACGTCTTTTGAAACATTCAAGAAAAATGAAATTTGTCATCTCAAGAAATGCCTTGTTTGTTGAGTATACACAAACAAATCAGTTGAAAGAAGGCTTTTGAAACTTCAAGACTTTCAAGCGAATGTTGTTGGTAGGCTTAAAATTGAATTCTCCAACTGCTCACAATGTCCTCCCCGCCCACCAACGGTGAAACTCAATCAAATGTTGTAAGTTATAATTGCCATGGTGATAGTGCAACAAAATGGTGAATGCTACAGACAAAGAACAAACTATTTTGAAGAATACCTCAAGGGAACATGGTTTCATGGAACATAATGATTGCAAGAAATGTGCACTGTAGTTGCAGGATCTACACAAAAGAGAAATGATTGAAAAAGGCTTTAAAAAATTTCAAGCAAATGTATTCGGACAGTGTAAAGGCCAGAGCCCACAACCTTTGCCAACATCCTCTAATCCTCCCTATCGTGCAAAGGATGGAAACTTTGAAACAAGGTTCATAAACTTTCGAGCAAATGTAAAACTGGGGAATCTTTTTATAGAACGCCTCATGATGTCACCACATGGAGTATGCTAATTGAAGGGTATACACATAAATAGATTTGTCGAATTGGCTTTAGAAACCACGTATGGTTTGCATAAAGAATGGGAGGCACATGAACTGTTTGACAAAATGCCTCCAATGAAAACTCATTTTGCGGCTAAATGCAAAATGGGTAAGCATAGATAATGTGTAGGGCATGTGATCTATTTGAAGAATGCCTCCACATTTGAGATGCAATCTCATGGCATGCCATATTTGCAGGATATGCCCAAAATAGATCTATTGAAAGGATTAACAAATCTTCATTGCAAATGCCTTGACACCATGATTGCATGTCAAATGTAGAAATAGTTGGTGGAGGTGCACAAAATAAGTCTGATCAAAGATTTTCGAAACTTTTAAGTTCAAAGTTAAAGATAGATTTAAAAAAATTTCAAGCAGATGCAATCTAAAGAGGAAATATGAAGGAATATACAATGAATGCGAATTGTTTGACAAGTTGCCTTGAAGAAATCCAGTCATATTAAATGTAGTGATCACAGATTGGGTGTAGCAGGGTAGCAAACTATTTCACATAATTCCTCCAAGAAACACGTTTCATGAAATACAATAATTGAAGGGCTCACAAAATTGATATGTTGAAAGGATTTTTTTGAAATGTTTCAAGCAAAGACAAAGTTAATGATTCTTGGCGTGCACAAGAGAGTGTTAGATTTAAAATGTTTAGAGGAATTCCCAAACAAAATCAATTGGCAAGGCTATGCAAGAGTGGCATGTGGATTGAGGCTCAAATGGTGAAGAGATTGATGAAAGATAGAATTTAAAGGAACCCTAGATATAGTTGGATTGAAGGCCATAAAATGGTACATTATTTTTGTATTGAAGGAAGATCAGAATCCAGAGACACAGAAGATTTATGCAAAGTGTTGAAGTTGCAATTACCTTGGTAATCATGCATGCAAGGAGTGAAAATTGTTGTACAAAATACCTCAAAGGAGTAATGGTTGAATCAATGAAGTTTGTGTCTTAGAAATTGAAGATTTGTGCACTTTAACCTTAGATACTAATAAAAGGCCTTTTATTCATGAAAATCCACTACTGTAGCTGAAACGTGAAGTGCAAGCATACCCTTTTTAAAGTAACTTGAACATAAGTTTTTCCATGCGAGGCTTCAAAATTCATGGCAATGGCTACAAAACTAACATGGTTGATGGGAAATTTGAGCATTTCCATTGAATTTTCTTGAAATTAATTATCAAAGCTTAATTAACTCACACTTTTTGAATTAATTAATTAATTGAGAAAATCAATTTGGTAGTTATCATTGAAAGGTATTAATTTGATGAATCATTTATATTATTTTGATGGATTGCAAGTTTTGTCAAGGTTGAAGTGTAGGAGGATATTAGGATCCATATTGAGCATTGTTTAATGTTGATTTATTTAAATAACATGAATTTAGGAGGATTTTAATTTGTATTTCAATTAAGGGGATTAAAATTCATATACATTTAATTGAAATATTATGGAAATTTAATTAGTTCTCAAAATTAATTGAATGTTGTTAATTGATTAATTCTAAAACTTAATTAATGCACATTAGTGTTTATAGGTGTTTTTGAAGTTTTCAAAAGGATCTGGGAGATGATTTACAAAACTGACATACAAAGAGGGAAGATTTTCTGAAAGATCTTTGAACTGGTAGTGAACTGAGCATTTGGTGGTCTCATTTGAGTTTATTTCTGGAAAAGGATGTTGTTGCAAATCATGCAAAGAAGTAACTCAAAGTTAAACTGGAGGATGGAGTTTCAACTGAAACTAACTAAGATTAAACAGAGAGCCAAAACAAGGAGTTTTTGATTGATTGCTACAACTTTTGATAAGTTGTTTGAGCATAAATTATGTAAAAAAATTAGTGAGCTATTAATTGTCAAGTGAAGCTCATTGTAAAGGGTTAGAATCTTAGGGAAAGGAGTTAGACATTTTTCTTAGGGCTGATTACAGTTTAGCAGTAGGATAGATGATTGATTTTTCTGATTTTCTTAGTTTAGATGAGGTAATTTGAGGATATTGGTTTTCGTACACTAGTGAATTTGCTAGAATTGTAACTACTGTTTATCTATCTTGCAGTAGTAGAAATAGTCGGATTCAAACCTGTCTTGAGTTATGCTCTAGAATGATATTTTTTTTGTTAATCATTTGATTTAGAATCTTTCAAGGAATGAAGTTTTATCTTTTCTTTTGTTTGAAATGGTGATTTTTGATTTTTTCTTAACGTTTGCACTGTGAATGAATGTTCAACTTTGTATTGATTACATGTTGGCTTATTTTGTAGTTTAAGTTAGGAAATTCCTTGAAGAATAACTTGTCTGATTAATTGAATGAATCACCATTCTTTTCTCTTTTGTGACCCTGATCTATCTTTTTCCCTTTTTTATACCCCTCGGTTAGAGTAGGTTTAGGTAGGAGTTTGATCTTGCAGTAATCAAGAAGCTCAATAACTAGCAGGCTCCTTGAACATTACAACCTCATTGTCCACTCAGAAAAATCAACACAGTTGAGAACCAACTATAGAGACTTTGGAAGATAGGTGGGTTTAGATCAATTATCTTTTTTAGGAGAAATAGAGTATAAATATTTTGTGTAAACATTGTTGTGTCAATTTGGCCATCAATAGGACACATTATCTTATAGTTACATATAGAAAACTAGAGTGGATGAACTATGAGATAGCATCTACTAATGCCTGATTATAGTTTCGATTAAGCACATTGATCACATTCTTCACATTTTATCTGATTCTACTCTTGAAACTTTGTCTACTTTAATTCGAATCACCAATCTTTGTTCTGCTCAAGTGAAACTACACACAATCGATCTGTAATCCTTCTAACTCTTAAATCATATGTCAAAATGATATGAATAATAAATTATATATATTCGCAACTAGAGATTAGAACAACTGCATGTCGGCTTTAACAAAATATGAAACATGTACAAACTGTTATCCCAATCCATAAACAATTATCAATGCAAACTAAACAATGTCAGCCAAAATATAGTGAGGACCTAAAAAAACATGTCTCAAACACAAAACACCTTAAAAAATTATGCCGCAAATATCCGCAACACGCTACACTCATCTAGTCAGCCTTTCTGCACTGTTAGACTGAAAATCAATAAATTGGATCTTCTAACTTGCACACCAATCAATACGAGGCCCTATGATTCAAAGATACAATAGTTCATATATAAAAAGACCTTCCCTAATATCCACAACAAAAAATGATAACATTAAACTACATATGAATCAATGTACACAACTCTATTAGATGCCCTATTTTAGCTTTGATAGTTAACACATATCTTCAATCTGACTTCTGGTATAAGCAATTACTGAGGTGTGGATGGGATTACTAACTAGGGTTGCCATCAATGACAACACCAAATGACTTGTGCAATGTGTCTTTCCAACAAGGGTATCCTAGGGTATGATTATGAGTTAATGAGGGGTTCACCACCAAGCTAGGGTTTGGAAAGATAAATGAAATGCAAGATGTAATGTTTAAACCCAATGATGCATGGAACTTGAATGAATGACCTAGAAATGCATATAAATCAGAACAAAAATCTATAAAAATAGAGGCATGCACTTGGAAACTTGAAGAGGAGTGAATGAGGATTGGAAATGCTGAAAAAAATGATTTTGATGCTAATTGGGACTCATATTCCAGTCTAGGCATATCAATCCTAGACTAGGGTTTTTAGGCCAAAACATGAATCTAGCAATGTCTGATTTGAAGCCACTGAGATCTAGAAAATTGTTGTAATGGGAATTGTATGCCAAAAGTGGTGTATTAGTCCTAGTAGGCCTTTATGAAGGGTTAAGATCTGAATCGAGTCTCCAATCTCTTCTCTTTCTGCCACACCTTGTTTTTGGATCTAAAAATTTGATTTTAGGCTTGTAGAAGTCTTTCCATGACCTTGCAAGTGAGGAGACAACTCCAAAAACTTCCTTCAATCTTGTAACCTAATCTTCATAGATCCTTCATGCTCGAAGACACCTAGATCTACAATCACACATGTAAAGAGGAGGAAAACTTGATTTTTAGTGAATAGGGGTTTGCCATGGTCAAACCCCTTTTAGGTAATTAAACCAAATGGTGAGATAATGGAATAAGGACATGAAACATGGATAATGACACCTTGAATGATGTCTTGTAAATCTGAAAATCAACATGAAATGGCCATGAAGGATGTAGATATAGACCTTGAAATAAGTGAACAATGCTTGACCTTGGATCTTTAATGCTACATCACAACATTAGCTCAACAACATGCTTGATGCTTGATCATCATGACATGATGATGGATCTTGAATTGTTGAAACAATTGATGAAGAATCTACCCTTGAATGCCTTAGAAATGATCTTGAATGCTCTCTTAATGATCTTGTAAAGTCTTGGAATGCTTAACTCTTGATTTCTTGACTTGATATCATGAATTCTTAATGAAATAAGGATTTGAGACCTCATTTATATAGGAAATCCATCTATTATCCCATTTAGTAGATCCCACATGCCAACATTCACAAAATTTGAACTTAAAACCTAGATTTCATGATCAAAACCCTAAAAAGGGGCCAAATGGGACTCATACACCACAATTGGTATATAGGTCTTGTTGATCATCATAGCTTGCACCTCTTTGACAGTCTTATGAGAAATTCAGTGAGTGGGGGATCAATTTGCACCTTATTGAATACCTTTAGGATTTTTATAGAAAGTTGACTCTTCTTTGGGGGTTTGGAGTAAAGGGTAGAAAGAAATGTAAATATAAAAAATGAAAAGGGTGATACAAAAACACTTTTACAACATTTTAAACCCAACCATTTCTATGATTGATATAATTAGACACAGAATGCCACAACCCTTCATTGTTGGAAAGAGAATGAACAACAAAGGCTAACAATTAAGCACAATGTAGATTTTGAAATCTTCTCCCAGGTAGTGTTCATTAAGGTCTGATCAAACATAAAGATTTCTAAGGGTACAAAAAGAATGTTCAAAAATTACATAACCTCTCTCTCCTAATACAACATAGTATAGTAAAACAACAACCCTTTAGAAAAGCAGAGAAGTCCAATGACATAATCCAATTTTTTAAAGTTACTATTATACCATATGACCATACAACATGGAAATCAACTACTTAAACTCTTCAGATTCATCTTTCAAGACACAGTGTTTCATTCAAAATGATAATATTAAGAAGGAAAACTTGAAAAAGGCCATACATGCACAATATCAACAATTTATCCTCAATAGCTCATGCTTTAAATATCAAATGAACTTTAAAACAAAGGTCAAATGTCAAACTGAAAATAGTTTAAACCTTAAAAGGTATAACATGCCAGAGATAAGTAGCTCTACAATTGTGCTTCTGAAAATAATTCCATATCCTAAGAAAACTAAAGAAACTTTCCTTAGCCAAGGAAATTGAAACTTGAAATTCCAACCCCTCATTGTGTCATCGCCCTCCTTATATAGCCATAGAAAAAAAAAGCATTGCCTCTATTGATGTTTATAGTAGCTTTGTACGATTTCTTCCTACCTAGATCGCATGACAATTAAATGCTAGACTTCGTCTATTCTATTGCTGGATGCAATTTCATGTGAAGACACTTCAATTAATAAATAATGCTTAATATATATCTAATGAAGTGATGCGAATTAATTGTGGAGATATATTTTTGAAGTGGCCGACTTTTGTTATTAAAGGAAATATCTCTTATTAAGGCCGACTTCTACCTTGAAGAGGCATTTCTCTCTAATTAACTTGTATATATACATCTTCATTTGTACACCATTTTGATCAACCACCCATTCGCACTTCCATTTCATTCATATACAGTTTGAAGTTCTTCATAAGTGAGAGCAGATTGAGATTTGTGTAGAAGGCTGATATAACTATTGGTAGAGTATATCATTCAGTTCATTTTGAGATTCATTTAGATCCATTGAAGTCAAGTTAGATTTCATTTCTGTGTGTGCGAGTTCTCTCAAGGCAGTCTGAGATCATCATTGAAGAAGGAGTAGTCTGAGATTATTATTGAAGAAGGAGATCAACTTATTGCTGGTTGTGATCATCCAATTTAGTTCATTCATATTCAGTCCGAGTTCTTTCAAGTGCGAATTTGTATCTAGAGAAAATTGATAGTTGTGAGATCTTTGTTAGTAGATTACTTCTATCAGTTCTATAATTAGCTTAGATTGTAGTATCAAATTGTTGGCCTTCTTATTGGCTTTTTTGTAAGGAGACATTCTTATTGTGATTCAATAATATAAGAGATATTATTGGCTAGGTTTTTCTCCCTCAAGAGGAGTGTTTTCCCAGGGTATTTGTTGTGTTATTGTGTCTGATTTTGAATTAAATTTCTGTGCATTAAATCTGATCATAAAACTAACATGGTATCAGAGCGGGTTTGAGAAGATCGTGATCAAATTTACAGCGATACTCTTTTCTCTTTGTCTTAATTCTTTGTCTATCTCTAAATCAATCAAGATGGTGAATGGATTGAAGATTGAACATAGACTTGAGGGAGCGTCAAACTACACTTCATGGAGGTTTAGAATCACGCTCACATTGGAGGAGAATGATTTGGCATAGTTTGTGGAGACCAAGGTTCCCGAACCTAAAGAGGAAGAAGAGAAGTTGCAATGGAAGAAGAAAGACATCAAGGTGAAGAAGTTGTTGGTTGATTCCATCAAGGATCACATTGTTCCAATTGTCTCCAAGTTGAAGACTGCAAGGGAGATGTTCAAGACATTGGAGGAAATGTGAGAAATCAACAACACCAATTGGGCACTTGGCTTGAAGCAACAACTTCATCATGTTAAGATGGTAGAAGGAGAATTTGTCATCACCTACTTCATGAAGATTTCTGAATGAGATCAAATCTCTACCATTGGTCATATTGTTAATGACAAGGATTTGACCATGTTGGCTCTTAATGGTCTTCCTTCATCTTGGGAGTCTTATATTCAAGGAATTAGCGTGAGATCGAAACTTCCCAAGTTTGATCATTTGAGGGTGGACTGTATTCAAGAGGAGTCTAGGTTGGCTGTGAGAGGTATTGGTTGAAGATCTGTAAATGAAGACATTCATGTTCTTTCGGCTCTATCCTCGAAGAAGAAAGGAAAAAGAGGAAAGAAAGGATACTTCAAGAGGAATAGAGATAAAGGGTCAGGTGGTGCTCCCGCATTCAAGAAGAAGTGGGACCTCTCCCAAGTCCAATGCTTTCGTTGTGAAAAGTTTGGTCACTATGCAAAGGATTGCCCAACCAGGCCTAATCAGCATGCTTCATTTTCGGATATGAATAATTTCTCTCCTTAGAAGGATTCTAGGGAATTTATATTCTAAGTCATGTGCCTGTGTTCAATCCGTGAAAGTTGTGTGTTGTTCTATACTCAAGAGCAGCGTATCTTGCATCCATCAGAATATTTAAAGAGATAAGTATTCTTTGTTTGTTAAGTTATATCTTTTATTTGGATCTTGTAATTAGTAAAGAGAGATAGTGGTTTCTCTTGAATTGTGTTCACTAGCATAAGATCCTTTCAAGACTTCATTTATTGCTAGTCTTTTCATGTTGGTTGTGAAGATTTCTGAGTGTGACTAAAATAAAAAGAGAATTGAAAGTTCGATGGTGATTGGTCACATTGATATCATTCTCTAATGCATGATCTGTGATAGAGCCTTGAACTCTTGGAGAGAGTTGGTTCTACATGCTAACCGCATAATGCATTCAAGAAATTTGTAGTTGTGCAGATTGTTTTTTGTTGTGCTGAGTTTGGCACTCTCGAGAGGAGTAAAAGATGGAAGAAAGAGTTATATCAAAATTATATAAAGATAAGTTTCTTTAGCCCTTCATTCTGATCTTTTGATATATTTCTCTTTAGGCTGATTTATTTATTCATGTTTTAATATTATTCATAAATTCTTATGTGTTCATGCTATAACCTGAGATAGTAAACCTTGTATGATTCTAGTCTTGATATTTCTTTGGATAGTTATAAACTGTTAGTAATCTCTCTCTAAAATGCTTTGTGAATAGCTAGAAGTAGGAAGGTGATGAGAGATTGCTTAAGTGATGAAAAGCTTGAGGCATCTTATGAGGAATTCATGCCAACCAAAGAAATGATCAAGCATGAAGTCACAACTTGCAGCCATGGAACTGAGCTAGTGATTAGAGGGAGTTCACTTCCAGAAGTCTTCTTTGCAATCTCTGAAGTAGGGATCAAGAGGGAGTTTTGTAACTCACTGAGAAGAAGTGAAGATTACTGTATTGCAAGGCTAGGTGCTAAATCCTTAGAGGATCCCTTCAGCTGCTAAGATCAAAATTGCTCAAAGACTGTCATCTGGATTTGATATTGGTAGCTCCGTAAACCTATTCAGATTAGAGTGATTTGCTATGAGGTTGAGGAGGTCTACCTTGAACTCTCTACAGTTCCAGAGGTGTGCACTGGAAAACATTTATCTAATGCAAGCATTGTAGGCAATCTTGGACGATGAGGTCAAAAGGTTGATGCAAGTACTTAAAGATTCAGAGGGAGCCTGCTAAACCTAAAGAAGATAGTTGTGTTGCTGACCAGAAGAGCACCTCTAGATGTTGTTTTAGTTGAGGTCTGCGATGACTTCCTGGTGTAGCAGGAAGCAGTCTTCAGTGGCACTGAGTACAACAAAGGTCAAGTTTATTGCAGCTTGTGTGGCAACTCGAGAAGTAGTGTGGCTTCATAAGCTCCTTCAAGGATTGTCTGGACAATCAATGGAGCCTACTATCATTCATTGTGATAATTAGTATTAGTGAACCTTGATAATGAGTTCTTCTTTGAGAGAATTTCGAGGTGAAATCCCTTGATAATGAGTTATTCTTCGAGAGAAGTTTGAGGTGAAATCCCTTGGTAATGAGTTCTTCTCTGTGAGAGAAGTTCGAGGTGAAATCCCTTGTTAATGCATTTTCCTCTGAGATGGAGGAATTTGAGGTGCAAGCCCTTGTTAATGCATTTCTCTTTGAGATTTGAGGTGAAAGCCCTTGTTTCCACCCTCTAAGAGAGTCATGGTGGATGTCATGTGTGTGACTCCATGACATTATCTTGTACTTGTGTTTCACCCTTTGAGAGAGCCATGGTGAAAGTCATGTTGAGGTGATAGCATTACACAAGTGATGAACACTTGTACATACCATAGTATGGTTGTAGCCATTATGGTTGATATCGTGTTGAGGTGATATTTGATATCATGATGAGGTGATATTCTTCTTTTCCACATTTGGTTGTAGCCATTGTGGTAGACATCACGTTGAGGTGATATGTATTGTGCAGCTAGAGGTACTCTCCCTAGTTGAGAGGAAGTGTTGATGTTTATAGCAGCTTCGTACTATTTCTTATAGCCTAGATCACATGAAAATTAAATGCTAGACTTCATCTATTCTATTGCTAGACGTGATTTCATGTGAAGACACTTCAATTAATAAATAATGCTTAATATATATCTAATGAAGTGATGCGAATTAATTGAGGAGATATTTTTTTGAAGTGGCTGAATTTTTTTATTAAAGAAAATATTTCTTATTAAGGCCGACTTCTACCTTGAAGGGACACCTCTCTCTAATTAACTTGTATATATACATCTTCATTTGTACACCATTTTGATCAACCACCCATTCGCACTTCCATTTCATTCATATACAGTTCAAAGTTCTTCATATGTGAGAGCAGATGAGATTTGTGTAGAAGGATAAGATAACTATTGGCAGACTGTATCATTCGGTTCATTTTGAGATTCATTCAAATCCATTGAAGTCAAGTTAGATTTCATTTTTGTGTGTGCGAGTTCTCTCAAGGTAGTCTGAGATCATCATTGAAGAATGAGCAGTCTGAGATTATTATTGAAGGAGATCAACTTATTGTTAGTTGTGATCATCCAATTCAGTTCATTCATATTCAGTCTGAGTTCTTTCAAGTGTGAATTTGTATCTAGACCAAATTGATAGCAGTTCTATAATTAGCTCAGATTGTAGTATCAGATTGTTGGCCTTCTTATTGGATTTTTTATAAGGAGACATTCTTATTGTGATTCAATAATATAAGAGATATTATTGGATGGCTTTTTCTCCCTCAAGAGGAGGGTTTTCCTAGGTTATTTGTTGTGTTATTGTGTCTGATTTTGAATTAAATTTATGTGCATTAAATCTGATCATAAAACTAACAGCCTCAACATAAAAGTAAATCTTTCCAGGTGTTTGATAGTTAATGGCACACGATCCGATCGTAGATCTTTGGTTAGGTCACAATGATCTTTTCTCATCAATTCTTAGCTATCATGTAGATGTTTTAAAAATATTTAGAAAAGATAGAGGCTCGTAAAAGATCAAATCCTAAAAAAATTAGCTTGGAGAAAAGGTCCAGTTGATCGATCACATCACTCAGAGGCACCGACTTAAAGCTTCCATCCCAAAAAAAAGAAAGAAAAAGGCCAACTAGCTCTAAAAAATTCCCAAAAAGATATCACTCCATAGGAGATGCAATCTTCCCACAGTGAAGAGGTGATGTGTCAAAAAGTTGGAGACTTTTGAGCTCATGAATATAGCTCCCTTGAAAATCCCTGGCGAGCCAACACATGTTCTAAACTCTCCCTAAAGGGAGACAAAAGGTGAAAGTTGCACAACCACCACATGGCACATTGTGTACCTTTCTGATAACTCCACTTGAGCATAGGAAAAATCAAAACTGAAAACATTATAAGTCAAAAATCAAAATGAATAAGGCAAAAAACACTTCATAGGTCCTACCTAGGTGGAACCTGTTGATGGTCAATGTAACACAACAATGTTAAAACATAATATTTCTACTCTATTTCTCCTGAAAAAGATAAATAACCTAAAGCTACCTATCTTCCAAGGTCTCTATAGTTGGTTCTGAACTATGCTAATGTTGTTCAGTGGCCTATGCAACTATAA
Source organism: Sequoia sempervirens (assembly GCA_007258455.2). Taxonomy (NCBI): domain Eukaryota; kingdom Viridiplantae; phylum Streptophyta; class Pinopsida; order Cupressales; family Cupressaceae; genus Sequoia; species Sequoia sempervirens. Next base: position 15,960 of record VDFB02066911.1, read on the forward strand.
TATTCAAGGGGCCTACTGGTAAAGGAATACAAACTGCATAGTACAAATTAAACTAACGTTTGGAGGTGTAAATAAATATAAAAAGATAGAACATAGTTCAAGATAGAAAAACATAAATGTAGATTTCCTTCAATTTAGACATACAAACTTCATAATGAGCATTATTTCTAAACAACTAAACCATAAAATGATACAATCCACAGAACAATCCATACCATTGTATTCATTCATAATGCAAATTCAAGACATACAATCATTAACCATTCATAAAATTCAAAGATCAAATAAGAACACATCATCAACTCATCATTGATATTAAAATGATACAATCCACAGAACAATCCATACCATTGTATTCATTCATAATGCAAATTCAAGACATTCAATCATTAACCATTCATAAAATTCAAAGATCAAATAAGAACACATCATCAACTCGTCATTGATATTAATAGATCAATAAACACCAAGAAATATCATTCATAGGTAATTCAATGGAAATAGTCTCAGATTCAAAATCTTCTATTGAATTTCATCAAATAAGAGACATTTATGCACAACATTCACTGGCATATGAATGACCAATGTTCATTGACATCACCATTAAAACTAAAACTTGAAAATAACATGAACTGTATTGAAAACTATAAAAATGTCTAAGTGTCTTTGCATAAAACTATAAAAACTTACTATAAAAACTTATAATAACTATGAAAATAATCCTACAATTCTCATTAGGAAGCTAATATTTCTTTAATCAACTGACATTTACATCATGGAGATAAAAAACTACATATAGACAAGTTTAACACTAATCCCTCCAATAAAGAATTGAGATCCACTAATAAGGGAACAACAGCAGCTGCATGAGATGAGTGCCCATCATGATCTTCAGTTTAATTGTTGATGAATCTGTATCAAAATCTGATGCACAAGGAGAATGTTGAACTATTGGTGAATCCTTAGTTGAACTTATGTTATGATCCTAAAAAATAGGGGAGAGCTACCAGCTAGCCATATCATCTGATGCTTCATTCAAAAAGGAATATTACATACATTTTACTCCCTTATCTTCTATTTAAGTAAGTACTCATCACAGCTGTCTAACACTTGTCTAAGAATGTCAACATCTATCCCATCTACCCAACAGTCCTCAAACTTTATTTTTTTTAATTTAGTAGAAGTGAACTTTTTCATATCATCCAATTTGGAAAGCTCCTTCTGAGCAATCTTTACTACCTCTTTGATGTCCATGAGCCTATCAATTAATAAGTGATCACCATCATCTTCCTTTTGCATTGCCTCTTGAAATCTATTATCCCAATTGTTCCTTAGCTCATCAAGAGGGAAACCATCCTTAACAGGGACATCTTCATTCACCATCATAGCTATGATTTCTCCCAACTCCACAATTTGATCTTTCAAATCCTTGCTAGTCTGTTATACCTCATTTCTATGGGAAAAAATAAATGAAGTCTTGAATCTAATAATGTTGATAGTTTTATCAATGAAATATTCATTACCTTCTTCAAGGATAGATTGTCCCAAGAGTGTTTGTTGAGGTAGTTTAGTAATTTCTTTCAATTTCCTCACATTCTCTTTGTATTCTTCTTCTTTCTTCCAAAGGACCTCAACATATGTAGTCATATCATTAGATGATTCCAATGCTTCTTTATGAACCTTGTGGGATTGAACAAGTAATTCCTCCACCTCTTGGTTCAACCTATCAATCCATCTATCCAACATCTTTACCTTGCTTCTCATCTCAACAAGGTCATAAACTTCTTTCTTGTTTAACAAAATTGGTGTTTGTGGAGTAGCAAATTGTATAGAAATAGGAGAGGATAAGTCCTCTAAGAACCTATGAAATTGATCTAACTGAGATTTGAGCTCATATTTCCTTTGTTTATCCTTTATCATTCTTGACTTGGTGAAAGATACTATAATATCAATCAAGTCCATTTGTTGGTTCCTTGTAGGCCTTCCCAAGTTTATAGTACCCAGTTGATAATCACTCAACTACATCTCTAATATGTCCTTTTCCACCATAGGAATGACACATTCAACCACAATGTCTCTAGCATCTATCAGTTTCGTGGAGTGAAGGACTCTATCCTTTTTCTTGGACCTTTCCTTCTTAATCTCTTTCATCATATCATCCCAGTTCAAGGGTTGGGGCTAGATCATCTAATTCTTTTCCAGGTTGAGTTTCAACCATGTCGGGATAGTAGGAGGAGTAACCATTTGTTGTGAAGAAGAAGTGGTAGAGGAGAGAGGTTGCAGAATGGTTACCTTAGGTTGGGAATCAACTTCTCATTTCTCCTTTTCTTCCATTTTCTTTTCAAGCCTATCATCTTTAGCTTTGTCTCTTTCCTTCTCCAATCTCCTCTACTCTAACATATCATCTCTTTTTTTCTCCAATTTTTGACTTTCTTCCACATTTTGGTAGCTTCTTGCTCCTATTTGGTTTGTTCTTCTGCCTCCAACTTCTTTAGAAAGAGCTCCTTTTCATCCTTCTTCCTTTGGGACTCTTTTTCCAACCTTGGCCTTCACCTCAAGGTCTTCTTTTTCTCTCCTTTGCTAGGCCTTTTCCTCTTCAATATCATGAATCTTTTGCAAAAGGGCCAACTTCTCCCTCTCTGCATTTGCTTTCCATTCCCTTTCTTTTTGTTGCTACAAGAGGTATTCCTTTTCCTCATGCTTCCTTGCAAGCTCTCCAGTCTTTTATATGGATTCAACCTCTTGTTTTTTTGAGAGTGCCTTAGCTTGTGCTTTGGCATCAACCTCCTTCTTTGCATCCTCAAACAACCTCCACTAGTCTTTCATAGTTAAAACATGCTTAGTTCTAACATCATGAATTTCCTCATTAGTTGTGGTCACAAGAGGCTCATGGTCTGATTGTGTAGCCTACGAATCAGTGTCAATGTCATGAATCTCAACCTCTTTTTGTTTTTCTTTCTCAACCTATTCATGAAGGCTATCTACAAGTACTTCCCTAGTAGAATCCTCTAGGTGGGAAGGTTGAGATGAAGCTCCTTCTCCAACAGTAGTAACTTCTACACCTTGTGATTCATGAGTTTCTTGAGTGGGCATTATTGGATCAACATCTTCTCCAAAGCTAGGAGGAAGGTACTCCAATTGTTCTCTACAAGTTGTCCTCCTCTTTTTCCTTAGGTATCCTTGGGTGCCTATTGCTTTCCTCTTCTTTGAGGATTTAACTTTTGGGTCCTTTATCCTCATGACTACCCATTGGATGCTTCTATCCATCACTGTCCTGGAAAGTTGTTTGATATCAATGAAATCTTCCTCATCCCAATTTATTGGGTCCAAGCTTTTATTACCTATATTTTCAGCCTCATACCCAGGGTCCAAAACTACACCATCATCTAATAGTGTATCAAAAATATATACCTTCACCCCATATTTAATCATTTGTGGGATGGTAAGCCTTTCATGATTTATTTTCCTCACATCATAATCATCTTGCATATCAATCCAAAAATCTTCCAACAAGCTAAAATGCTTGTAAAAAATGGTAGGATCCAAGCCATTCATCTTGTGCTTTGGGTCAAAATGTTTCCTTGTTGTATACAATCCCAAGTTTAAATATCTTAACTCTTCACATACTGCCTTTGCAGCCAAATTGTGAGCACAACAATATTTTCCTAACTTCATGGGAAATTTGTGGCATCTAGGACCGTGTTTATTTGCAAGTTTTGTATTAACCCCCATAGCCTAATAAATGAACTCCATAAGAACAATTATATCACTGCAACGTCTTGGCAATTGATGAGGATGTCCAGCAAATCCTACCAACCTAAAATAGGAGAACTTGGGGTATTGGATGTACCAATGTCCCATTCAACAATAAAGCCCATGGCCTCCCTTCTCATCCTGTATCCAGCATCTCCTGTCAACCTGTTGATGATGACATAGAGGAATGCATCAATGACCCTTCTATAATGGAGATATGAGGTTTGCGAAGTTAGTTGGTCATAATTCTCCCATGCCTTATTTTTCCCAGGATCCTCTCCTAAGGTGCCCACTACATTTAATCCAGGGAATATGCCCCTCCTTACAGCTGAATAGATGACATAAGAAGTCATGAAGAAGGTTTTGGTATGCCCCACCTTGAGCATTTGGTTATGCAAGTTATCTGATAAAATAATTCCCCAATCAAATTGTTGCCTACCATCCAAAATGGTTGGAATGAATAGAAACATCCATTCCCTAAAGTATGTTGAGTCCTTCTTTCCAAATACCCTGGAAAGCATCATGATTAGATCATCTATCTCCTTTTTGAAGTCTCCCCTCTTGGGTTGTTCAGTAACCTTGGTTAGGGACTTATTCTCGATTCTCAACCACTTCTTGTTCATGTGGGACCTATTAAATTCCTTGTCCTTGTTAAACAACTCCAATGCCTCTGCCTCAGTCAATTGCTTGGGGTTCTTTGGGGTAGGTGTATTAAAGATTAACCTCATCATCTATGGGGAAAGATAAATGATCACATTCCCCTGAAGGTCCATACATTGTCTTGATAAGGGGTTGTAAGCCCCTATTGTTTTTATTATAAGTTCTAGGCATTGGAATGATAGGGGAAAGAGTGTAACATGTGCCAGCCTAGATTGGGCTATTCTTTTAGTCCTTCCACTCACATCTTCACAAAAAATTTCCACAAGCAACTCCTCATAGTTGAATGGGCCTAGATTGGTGTTCATGATGTCTTCCCATTCTGAATCCAACTTGTTGGTTGTAAGGGTAGCATCTTGATGTTTGTATCTCAAGGTGTAGGGAAATTGCTCCACCTTGATCTTCTTTGGTTTTTCTCCCTTTGAGATTTTTGTAATTTTCCCTTCCCTTTGTGAAACTTCCTCTCATGCTCCTGACATTGTTTATTCCTACAAGAAAAGCTTGGATTAAACCAAGAGAAGGTAAAAAAATCATCGTTACAAGTGTTATCCTTTCACACTTCTCTATTTTTCTCTAGGTAACCCTCCAAACTTAGTGAAATTTTAAACCTGGTGGGAGCAGGACCGAGAGAAAATTAGGAACCAGAGAAGTTAAGCAAGTAACATAATCGGAACCAAGACCGAAACTAGATCAGAAATTGAAACTTTCAAAGTTTCAATACCCTGTAATGTTCGATGACCCCACCCTGCCTAATTGGTGGAATCGGGTTTGGTATCGGAATCAAAACCCATTGGAGACAAACTCAATTTCAAAACTGAACTCTTATGTGATATTTCAATGGATGAGTTCATCTCGGGCTCTCATTCTGACATGCACAACCAGAGTTAAATAGATTCTACCTACATTTTGACACCAGTTTGGACATGGGTTAAAGGACACAAGAAGGAAAAAATCAAGTTCAACTCTACCCAGAAAAATGGGACTGGATTGAGTGAGCTATGGAAACTACTCAAAAAGGGCGTGAAATAAAAACCATAATTAGTACATTCAGGTCAACTTGTATTAAAGCCAGGGCATCAAAAACCCTACGAAAAAACCTATAAGATTGACAAAACGAGACATAGGGGTCTGAGAAATGATTTAAAACAACTGTAAGGCACTAGAACCCCTTAAAAAGGAAAGCCTTAATTAAAACTAGGCCAAGATGAAATGAAAAACATCGCCAAAAATGGCAAAAAAAATAGGTGACAAAAAAACAACAAGAAGCAAAAAAATACAAACAAAAGATGGAAGGAAAACAAAGAATGACACACGAAAAAAATAACAGGAAGAAAATAAACAAGTGAAGATTCACAGGAAAAGTCCTGCAAATGCATGAAGAACAACAAGCAAACAAAATGAATGGGAAACAAAATGGGAGAAACCACCTACCTCAAAATGTGATAAAAAAAAGGTTGAAATCAATAGGGATCTACTCACAAACGCCCACCCACAACCAAATCACGCTCCTTGAGTTCTCTCAACTCTTTGTTTGTTAAAATGCATTGAGTAAGTGTAATGAGCCAAATAACCTTAATTAAGGTTTGAAAAACCATTTCACATTTGTGAAGAGGTTGCAATTAATGCATTTAATGTAGTTGGTCAAGGGTAGAATTGGGGCGAAACAAAGTACACAACCAACATGTATGTTAGAGGTAAAACAAGAGTGGAAGTAGAGTTGAGATAGGAGTGGGAACTTTGTAAAAGTTCCATACTTCATTTTTAATCTGGGTCCAATCCCATGATAGGGAAAGGATGAAAAAAGAATGAGGGAAAGATCGAAACTAGATCCAAATCTGAAACTTGGGAAAGTTCCAAGTTTGGATCCAACTTTGGTTTCGTTCTCGAAAAAGGGAAAGAAAACCGATGGAGAAAACCAAAAGAACAAAGGAAAGTGGGATTGGGGAAAATCCCATCTCAAAACAAAACACAAAACAAGACAAAACAAAAGACAAACAAATGGGAGCTGGATCAGAATGAAACTCAAACTTGGAACTTTTACAAAGTTCTGGGTGTAGTTTTTGTTTCGGTTCTCCTTCCACAAAAGGGAAAAGAATGCAAAGAGGAAGAAAAAAAACCCAAGAGCATGAGAAAAACAAGACCACAAATAAAATGACAAGAAAAGAGATAGGGCCGAGACCAACACAAAAACTGGACCAAGAACTTTGTAAAAGTTCTAAGTCTAGTTTCAGCCCACATTTTGAACCCGCAAAAGAAAAAGGAACAATGTCTTAGGAAGAAAAAGTACAACTCCTAAGACACCAAAAAAAACACCAAGGGAAAAAAAACAACAAAAAAGGGTAACCCATTTTGATCAAAAATAAAATGGGGTTGTTATGCAAGGCATAAAAATTGGTGACTCAGTTGGGAAAATGGTTTACCCATTTTCAAGATATTGAAAAATTCAGTCACCTAGAACCTCTGGTTCATGTACATTTTAAACTTTAGTATGATTAGTTGTGGCAAACAAGGTTGAGCTGGAATCTCAAATGTAAATTAAAAATAATCGCATCAAATTTAAGTGTGTGCATGCATGGTGTATCTATTCCAATAAAGGTTCTTCTCATCCTAAAATAACTATATCAAATATTTAGGCTATGTGAGTTGAATCCCTATAACTATCATGCAATGATATCTTGGGCATTGCTCTGCTGCAAGACAGGCATCCATAGCCCCGATGGAGATACCTCTAGTTCTCTCAAGGCATTGCTCTACTACCAGCTAGGCATCCATAGCCCCATTAGAGATACTTGAATTACACTTCTCGTATTAATTTTTTCCATGAATTAATGGTTCTCTTTTTTTTTCTTTGTATAGGCTTACTTGAATAATTTCTCTTTTCATCTTTCCTCAATACTCAGATATATCATTCTGAAATTTGGGTTAAGAACTACAATGTGTTTCATGACAATGCCAGGACTCATATTTTTTACCTAAATCCAAAATAAAATTATCTTGAGACAAAGAGGCCTTCATGTAATAGATGTTTCTATCTATTTTGTGAAAAATTTAGGCATGGTCTATGAGATTACTTACAATTCACCTGTTTGTTCTTAACCTTTCAGGCTGCTACTTAAAAAGAACACAAGACGTAGGTATTGAAACAAAAAATTTCCACAAACACACCTGAAAATACCTAAACCAACTTCTCTCCTAGTACCTTTAGCATACAATGAATAACCACTCCGTATTTTGAAATAGAGCAAAATGGAATTCACCCCAAGACACAAGAACAAAAACAAAAACCACAAGAGAAAAACAAAAAAGATGAAAAAACCAACTAATTACATATATACATCCAAACAAAACATCAAAACCTCATGGGTCAAAATAATGCTTGAGAAACTGCCCATTGATAGGAAATGGAATAGGCTCTCCCGTTGAAGTGCTCATTCGAAAGGAAATTTGGCCGAGGATCTCAGCAATTTGATAAGGACCCAACCAAAGTTTGTTAAACTTTTGATGGTCCCCTTTCTTTTCTTTGGCTTTATCCCATAATAGTACAAGGTTATATATTCTAAAAGCTTTGATTTTCACTCTTTTTTCAAACCAATTTTTGACAACTTGATGTTTAGAAATTTTTTGTAAAGCAACATCTCTTTGTTCTTTCAAATTCAATAATTTGGTTATCCTAACCTCTATTCTATCATCACTTGATAGAATTATTGCATAAACCTAAGATAGGTATCTGTAAATGGATAGGAAAGACTGGGTCTTGGCCATAGACTAACTTGAATGGAGAGTTTCCTAAGGTGGCCTTGAATCGAGTTCTATCTACCCATAAGGAAAATCTGAGTTGAGTATTCCAATCCCTAGGATTACTTTCTAACAACTTCTTAATTACTTCCAACAGATTTTTTTCATAGAATTAGCTACTCCATTCCCTTGTGGGTTGTAATTAGATGAATATTTTAACACAATTTTATGTTCATATGCCCATTGAATAAATTATGTAGATTAGAAAGTAGGGCCATTGTCACATACTAGGGCAAACGGTACTCCAAACCTAGTAACGATGCATTCATTAAGGAATTTGATGACGACTTTGGTGGTGTTGTTCTTACAAGGCTAAGCTTTAGTCCAACACGTACAGTAATTTGTTTCTGTCAAAATAAATTTGTTAGCTACAGAAGAGTTGGGGTTAATTACCCCTACAAAATCTAATGCCCATTGGGAAAATGGCCTTACCTCATATATCGGTTGTAGGGGCATTGTTGGATTGCATTCTCTGGATGTGGAAGTCTGACATGTATGACATGTCCTCACATGTTGGTGTGCATCACAGAACACATGGGGCTAGTAGTAACCTAATCTCAGAATTCAGTGAGAAATGAAATTGATAGAACCATGTCCAGTACCATGTCTTCCATGAAATTCCGTTATGACTTGTTTCACTTATTGTTGATCAAGGCAGTGTAGATAGACACCCTCAAAGTTTCTTCGGTTTAAAGCTCCCCCTTTGAAAATGTAGTGGGAACTCTTCAGCCTAAGTTATCTCCTTTGAGTGGTGTTCATCTCATTAGGTCATTTGTTATTTAGCAACAAATATATCAAATCAGCGTACCAAGGATCATTTGTAAATGATTGTATTGTATACTACTAATAGGTAATCTTAGTATCAACATCTTCCATTGCCTTGGATAAGCCTTTTCCTTTGACTAGCTTCATTGGGTTAGGTCAAAATCTTGTAAGATTGCCATCCACTTTCCTCATCTCTCCCCTAGTTCACTTTGCATAAGAAGGGACTTTACAACAGGGTCAGAGACTATGGAAATAATTTGATTGTGGATGATATAGTGCTGGAACTTCTTGACAGCTCGCACCAATGCAAAAGCCTATTTCTCCAAGGGTGGATATCTAAATTTTTTATTTTTGAATGGAGAATTCATAAAATTAATTGGCCTTTCATCTCCTTCACCTTTTGACTATGTCAAAATAGCAGCACAAGAATGGTTAGATGCAAAAGAATATATATATAAAGGCTTTGAATAGTCAAGGCTAGTTAGAACCAGTGGCTTTGAAATAGATTGTTTAATCTATGAGAATGCAGATTTAGCCTCATTGCTCCATTTAATCTTAGCATCCTTCTTCATCATTTCATTGAGGGGTTTGATGATCTTCACAAACCCAGTTATGAATTTCCACACAAAGTTTATCTTCCCGAAAGAGGACCTCATCTCCTTTTTGCTACTAGGCATGGACAGTTTCAAAATAGATTCCACTCTGTCTGGGTCAACTGAAATTCCGTTCTTTGATATTATGTGGCCTAGTAATTTTCCTTTTGAAACTACGAACACACACTTTTTCATATTAAGGGAGATTCCATAACTTATGCACTTTTGAAGGACTTTCGATAGATTTGTAGCATGGTTTTCTCTATTCTTTGAAAACATAGTCAAATCATCCACATATATAATAATACACTTACCCATCAAATATTTGAATGCACATCCATCACTCACTGAAAGGTAGCTCCAACATTGATAAGACCAAATGGAATCCTTCAATAAGAAAATTTCCCCCACTTAGTAGTGAAGGTGGTCTTCATCTTGTCCTCGTAGTTGACCATTACTTGATTGTATCCTATTTGCAGCACCTTATCCAGAGAAGGAAGATGATAATTTTCTTTCTTTGATGCTTTTTTAAGGTTTATGAAGTCAACACATAACCTGATTTCTCCACTCTTTTTGTGAATGGGAACCAAGTTAGTAACCCAAGTTGAATGTCTCACTGGAAATATTATCCTTGTGAATAGAAACTTTTGCACTTCCTTCTAAATTAAGGGATCAATCAAAACGTATCAAAAGTTTTCAAGTCTTCATACCCCCAAGTGATTGCTGCCATATCCACTTTTAATATTGTCAATATTTTCTCTCGAATATGTTTGGGCAAGTTTTTCCAATGAACACATTCTTCTCAGGGCCTGAATCTTCCAAGTTAACTAACTCATAATTCCCTCCATCAATGTTAGTAGGAAACTTTTCACAGGCTTGAGGATCAAAATCAAAGATCCTCTCTAATGCTACCATTCCTTAGGAATGCTATTTGTTTTCAGGTTCATTATCCCTTCTGCATCACATGTTTTTGGATCTCATTCTCCCTGATCTCTTTTTGATTCATCAATAATTTGTCCTTCAAATATGTCTGAACTTTCCAAGAAGTAAAGTATATGCTGGTCATCATCAAATACCTAAAAATTTAAAACATTATCTAGAATGGTTGGGATTGAGACTAACTCTACTGAGAATCTTTTGAATTTAGAGTCCTGCATGGGTTCCAAGGTACTAGAAGCAACAACAAGTGCATCTATGATCTAGTTGTCATATCTGGGAATCAATTTGATTCCAAAGGCATCAAAGTCCTCTATCAGATTCCATATTCTATTCTGGTATGCATCCAACCTCTTGTTGTGGCATGTGTATTGACAACGAACCTACTTAACAATGACCTCATAATCTCCCATGACTATCAAAGTGGTAAGTTTTTGTCTGATGTGCAAACATCAGTCCTCTAGTTGGTGCTTCATACTTTGCCACATTATTGGTACAACCAAACTGTAACCTATAAGAAGCAAAGTATGTTTCCCTTTCGGGTTTGTTAGTTCAACTCCCACCCCACTCCTTGATTTAGACTTAGAACCATCAAATTTGAGGACCCATAATTGATTCGAGGTAGGTATTTCTTTCCTAGGACGAGCTGAGGGTAATTGTTCACAAGAAATAGGTGGCACATCAGACTAATTTAGGGCTTCCAGATGTGGGGAATGGTGTGAATGATGATCATCAGGGGTTTCGCTCAGATTTAGAACTTGTGAGGACACTTCTCCTTGAATCTGATCTTGATCGATGATTTTATAGCTGGTTATTGGTTTTAGCAACCACCTTGGAATTAGAAGATTGGTAGGGGTTGGTGTATTAGATAGTTCCTAAGATTCTACAATCTCATTTCTCAAGGAAGAACATGAAGCCTAAGTTTGTCTGATTGGGGGAAGGACTTCTTCCTGTGTATTATTTTTCCTTGTCAAGATAGTGGCATCTCTAGCCTCAAAAGAAAACTGATTTAGGGGTGTTTCAGGTTGGTACTCACAAGTTTCTGCTGACTAATAGACATGATTTAGGATGTCTACACAATGTTGACATGTCAATTCAGAATAACTTTGGTAGTGAATTTTTCACTAGTTAGGGAGTAGCAAACTCCAAAGATCAACCTCTTCTCCCAAAACCAGCCTATCCTGTTGCAACTTTCTAATTAAAATCTACTGGTTAATAGTGGTCATCGGTTCACTGTGCTCTAAAGGTTGTAGGTTATTAGGTTGAACATTGAAAAGGTCATTGTTTCCTCTCTCTTACATACTCCTATCTCAGTTTCAAAGTAAGCTACCTCATTAGGATAGTCATAGTCAGTGATCATATGTTTGAGGTGAGGCTCACTTTCAATCCTAATTTGTGTTACCACCCCTTTCCATGACATCCACATGTGTGAAAAGTCTAAGGATAGATAACCCCCAATGCTTTTCATTAGGACTTAGCTTAGAAGCATGCCATATGTCTCAGGGATATCAGCCACTTGAATATCCATGTATCTCTGGATTTGCGGGTCTAATCAAACCTACACATGAATATTTTTTAGTTCCCCTACCACATTAACCTCAATTTTTTCTAACTGACTTACCTTCTTGTGAGTTTGAACTAGATTTAAACCTAAAATTTTACAAATGGAAAAGGGCATGATATTACTTGATGCTCTATAATCTAAGAGGCAGTTGTGCAAATTCTCTCCGAAGATTCTCAAGCTTAGAAGGAATGGTGGGGTCCTCATCTTACTTTTGTACAAGGCTGCATTCATTTCGTTGGTTGGAATCACCTTATTTTTTCCTTTTAACTGATCTTTTTCTTCCAAAGCTCTCAACATGATGTCACATTGGGCAGGGCACCACTTTAAAATATCAAAGAATGAAAACGAAGTCTTTTGTTTTTGCATCTCTAAAATAAAATCAAATTCCATATCATTTTTCATTTGATATTTAGGAAAAAAAGATGAGTTACCTTTATTTTAAAATTTAGGTGGGCCTTTTGGCGAATGATCTGTATAGGATCTAGACTAGATTGCAGAAATGAAATGCTTAACTTTTACAATGCTTTTACAATGATTATTTCAAGTCAATTAAATCAAAATTAACTTAAGGAAATAACATAATGAAAGTAATAACAAGGTGATTTAACAGAAAGGAAGGAAATGAGAGACAAAAAGAGAGAGAAGAAGAGAAGTGCAAACAACGTTTGATAACGGAGTTCGTCACAAAATGTGACTACGTCTCCGGGTCCACTCCAATAGAGAGACCGATCCGATTAACTCCAGAATCAATTACAAAAGCACCACCATTCTTCAAGCAATTCAGCAGCGTAACGATGCTCTGATATGCAAGAATGATTTGAAAACTCTTCAACAAGACTCCTCTTCCGTCACTTCAACATCAGGACTTCATCACCTGAAAAAAAAACTTGATCTCAACTCTCACCTCAAGCCCCCTTTAAATACATAAAAGTTTCTCAAATTGGTTACTAACCAATTGATTTTGCAATATTCACCTTATCTCTCCAAATACATAAAAATCCTCAAAAATCTCATAATCCCCCCATTTTACATAATAGATCTTTGAAAATCTCCCTTTTTTGAATATAAAAATTAGAATAAATCTTCTAAATCAATTTAAGCCCCTTTTAATTATTTACTCCCGGGCTTATTGTTTGGGAGGTTTTGATTTTAATCCTTTAAAAAGGATTATAGTGATTTAAATTTAGAGGGAGTTGTTCTTATTTTAAAAATAAAGGCATTCGGTTTTGATAACTCATTAAAACAAATCAATGCCATGAATATTCCATCCGCGCTCGCTGGCTTAGTGGTGGTTAAGACTTTTGGGAGGCCGGCGGTTGGGGGTTCAACCCCCGCCGCTGGCTTTTAATAGCCATTGCCATTTTTTTTAAATCAACAAAAGAAACCCGTCGCCGCTATTTCTTAGCGTCCCGGATTTGGCGGAATGGCCGAGCCACTAAGTTTGGTGGAGGTTGGTTAGGGGTTCGAATCCCCCGCCAACCATTTTAACAAACAAATTACAACCAACCGACGGATGGAGGGGAGTAAGGCAGGACACGTGGCGCGCCGAGGGTTCGCCACGTGGCGACATCTGATTCGCTGAAGGTGCTGATTCATCCACTGACGTGTCTGCCACTCCTGACGATGTGTTCCACTGACTGTGCCATTGACGTGTCAACTGACTCGGCTGTCGACTGGACTGTGACTAGGTTGCCACGTCACTGATGTCCGTACTGCCACCTATATGCTGACTTGACCGCCACTTGTACGCTGACGAATACGGAGATGCCACGTCACCCGTACGGATGGACACGTGGCAAATTTTGATTGGTTCCATACAGTGACTATACTGCCATGTGTCACACCCAAACTCATCCATCTGTATTCCGTACAGTACGGACTGACTGCTGACGTCAGCATCTGTATGGTCCACCTCAACAAGTCAACTAAAAACTTTGACCGCTGATAAGTTGAGCATACGATGTCGGATTCCGATGAAACAAACATTGCCGGAATCGTCTTGATGAGCTCTTCGACTTGATTCTACTTTCATCAATTTCTGAAACAATCATTTTTTTCGCTTCCTGAATGCCCTCTGTTCCTAGTTTGACCGAAGGTTTGACTGGCCATAACTCATGCAAACGGACTCCTTTTCGCTCCGTTCGAGTTGCGTTGGAACCAGGACGCTGAGATCTTTCTGATGGTGCTGATTCTGGAGAAAAATAAGACACTTCAATTTTCACTGAAAAATATCCATCGGATCAGGCCTCCCCACTGAAGACCTTTTGGACCTCCAAAAGTGACATTTACTCTGACAATAAGTGAGGACTTGGCCTCCCCACTTGTCCTGTATCCTCTGTACATTTGAATACCTGGCTCACAAGTACAATGAAGACTGCAAAAATATTGTTGATCATAAACATAACTTTATCACTTCCATAAGCATCTACATCCAATGTCGTAGCCACTAACCAACAGAAATTGACTAGCATCAAGCTGAACAACAATGCAAAAATGAAAGAAAATAAGTCAACAACATATCGATCCTTCACAACAGGACCATTTTTACCCAAGGATCCATCAATGCTTTCAAGCATCATTTTCTCATGTTGTACTGCAAGTGCATCCTGCAACTTCTGACCCTGGTTAGCTACTCCAAGTTCAAGTGTAGAACCACCTGTACTGATAGACATAAGAGTTAACTCTTTACTTGAATTAATTACCCTCTTTAACTATCCTGTGTTTGCAAAAGATTGATCAGTCTTAATCTTGTGAGAATGTACTATGTACTGAATGCCATCTTTAAACAAGTGATAATGATTTTGTTGCCTGTAGAAGATTGCTTTTTGATCATAAAGATAAGGGCTACCAAGCACTATCCCACAGATATCCAGTGGAACTACATCAAACTGAACTTCATCCACAAATTTACTAGTAATTGTGAACCTTAAGGTGCATTGTCTTGTTACTTGCAACTTGTCATTTTCACAAATCCAACCTAGTGGATAAGGTTTCTTAAGTTGTGTAGTTTTTAATCCCAAGTTCTTTACAACACTTTTAGAAATTAAATTCACTTGAGAACCACTATCTATGAGTGCATCAATTTTAGTGTTCTTAGCCATAACCCTTAAATGAAAAAGCTCATTCCTTTTTGCATCTTCAGAGAAATCATTAACTGTAGAAGAAGAAGCACAACTAGCAACAGAAACACCAGAAATAGAAGCTTTACCTTTTAGACCCATCGCTGTTATCTTAGTCTCATCATCTGAATCTGAGCCAAGATCCATAACAACATTCATGGATTTATCCTTACCCTTCTGTTTCTGATTATGTCTTTGAGCCCACTTAGGCTTCAGTTCGGGATGTAACTTCCAGCAGTGATTTTCATCATGACCTTCCTTGTCACAATGAGTGCAAGAAAGTTTCTCATCCTTCTTAACTGTGGCTGCCTTCTTTCCTTTCCCTGTCTCTACATTCTTAGAAGATTTCTTTACATCATTATCAATAAAAGATCCTTTACCCCTTGACTCTAAGTGTGTTGCTTGAACAGACACTTCATCTAAGTTACAAGGGTTCAAAACCAGGATAGAATGCCTAAGGTAGGAATGTAGACCTCCTATGTACTTCAACAACGTGTCTTGGGTGTACAAAGGAACATTCAAAGAAATAGCCCTTTTCCTGAATTCATGGGTGTATTCTTGGACAGTTTGACCTTTCCCTTGCCTAAACATTTGCCAATCCATCATCAACTACTGCATATGTCCTAAGGGATAAAACTGCTTCTTAAGTGCATTAATAAATTCTGCCCAAGTTAAACTGACTCTACCATGTTGTGAGACTTCTGCTTTAGACTTACTCTCCCACCAGGTTAAGGCTGTACCTCCTAAATGAAGAGTAGCTAATTGGATCCTATCAACATCATCTATTAGATTCTGGACTCTACAATAGACCTCTATTTGTTGTATCCAGTCATCCAATTTTTCAGCATTAAGTTCTCCACAATATTTAGGCAAATCAAATTTTACATCCAGTTTTATTTTAGGCTTATATCCACTCTTGAAAGGATTAGAAGAAATAGAATGAGGAGAAGATGGAGAAGAAGGAGAAGGAGAAGAGGGAGGAGAAGAAGAAAATGGATGATCTGGTTGTTTGCCACCATCTTCATGTTGTTTCCCTTTCATGTCTTTGTGATCTTCTTGCTTCGACAAACCTTCTTCACGTGCCTTCTGTTCTTGTCTCTCCTGAAAAAGTATGTCCACCTTTGCCTTCATCTCAAGGAATGCCCTTCGAAACTCCTGCTCACTAATCTCTTCAGGAACCTCCAATACAGAAACAGACATCTTTGGCAATGTTCTACACTTCCCGATCTCAGGATCAAAGTCTTCGAGCTTGCCTTCACCCTTCTGAATCCTAGATCTCGTTAGCATTCAAAAACAAATAACTACAATAATAGTCAACTGTGCTCTAATACCAACTTGATCTGTATAGGATCTAGACTAGATTGCAGAAATGAAATGCTTAACTCTTACAATGCTTTTACAATGATTATTTCAAGTCAATTAAATCAAAATTAACTTAAGGAAATAACATAATGAAAGTAATAACAAGGTGATTTAACAGAAAGGAAGGAAATGAGAGACAGAAAGAGAGAGAAGAAGAGAAGTGCAAACAACGTTTGATAACGGAGTTCGTCACAAAATGTGACTATGTCTCCGGGTCCACTCCAATAGAGAGACCGATCCGATTAACTCCAGAATCAATTACAAAAGCACCACCATTCTTCAAGCAATTCGGCAGCGTAACGATGCTCTGATATGCAAGAATGATTTGAAAACTCTTCAACAAGACTCCTCTTCCGTCACTTCAGCATCAGGACTTCATCACCTGAAAAAAAAACTTGATCTCAACTCTCACCTCAAGCCCCCTTTAAATACATAAAAGTTTCTCAAATTGGTTACTAACCAATTGATTTTGCAATATTCACCGTATCTCTCCAAATACATAAAAATCCTCAAAAATCTCACAATCTCCCCATTTTACATAATAGATCTTTGAAAATCTCCCTTTTTTGAATATAAAAATCAGAATAAATCTTCTAAATCAATTTAAGCCCCTTTCAATTATTTACTCCTGGGCTTATTGTTTGGGAGGTTTTGATTTTAATCCTTTAAAAAGGATTATAGTGATTTAAATTTAGAGGGAGTTGTTCTTATTTTAAAAATAAAGGCATTCGATTTTGATAACTCATCAAAACAAATCGATGCCATGAATATTCCATCCGCGCTCGCTGGCTTAGTGGTGGTTAAGACTTTTGGGAGGCCGGCGGTTGGGGGTTCAACCCCCGCCGCTGGCTTTTAATAGCCATTGCCATTTTTTTTAAATCAATAAAAGAAACCCGTCGCCGCTATTTCTTAGCGTCCCGGATTTTGCAGAATGGCCGAGCCACTAAGTTTGGTGGAGGTTGGTTAGGGGTTTGAATCCCCCGCCAACCTTTTTAACAAACAAATTACAACCAACCGACGGATGGAGGGGAGTAAGGAAGGACACGTGGCGCACCGAGGGTTCGCCACGTGGCGACATCTAATTCGCTGAAGGTGCTGATTCATTCACTGACATGTCTGCCACTCCTGACGATGTGTTCCGCTGACTGTGCCATTGACGTGTCAACTGACTCGGCCGTCGACTGGACTGTGACTAGGCTGCCATGTCACTGATGTTCGTACTGCCACCTATATGCTGACTTGACCGCCACTTGTACGCTGACGAATACGGAGATGCCACGTCACCCGTACGGATGGACACGTGGAAGATTTTGATTGGTTTCGTACAGTGACTGTACTACCACGTGTCACGCCCAAACTCATCCATCTGTATTCCGTACAGTACGGACTGACTGCTGACGTCAGCATCTGTATGGTCCACCTCAACAAGTCAACTAAAAACTTTGACTGCTGATAAGTTGAGCATACGATGTCAGATTCTGACAAAACGAACATTGCCGGAATCGTCTTGATGAGCTCTTCGACTTGATGCTGCTTTCATCGATTTCCGAAACAATCATTTTTTTCACTTCCTGAATGCCCTCTGTTCCCAGTTTGACTGAAGGTTTGACTGGCCATAACTCATGCAAACGGACTCCTTTTCGCTCCGTTCGAGTTGCGTTGGAACCAGGACGCTGAGATCTTTCTGATGGTGTTGATTATAGAGAAAAATAAGACACTTCAATTTTCACTAAAAAATATCCACCAGATCAGCGAAGGCAGGTTGTTGTTTACATTCTAATTGGGTGGAAATATAGTGTTCAGAGGAGAAGATGTGGTGAACAGGCCTTTATTCTGATTCCTCAGGAAGTGACCTCCTTTGTATTGGAAGGCTTGAGCATCAAATACATTTTCTTCTGGTTCATTTTCTTCTTCAAAGAGTTCATAAGCCATGGTTGTATCTATGGATCTGCTATTCTTGTTGGGAGAACCTTGCAATGGGGCATCAACTTGTACAATATTAACAATTTTCTCCATTTTAGGACAGTTAACCTTAGAATGTGTTGTAGTTTTGTGCAACCTACACCAATTTTTCATGAAATTAAGATCTACAACATTTGCAGTATGTGGTTTGTCATCACCAACTTTATAGTTATGGGAAACGCCCCCATTGTTTGGCCTAGTGTTCCATTGTTTGTTTTTATTGTATTTCTAGTTGTATCCCTTATTTTTGTTAATGTAATTTTGATTAGGGGAATTCTAATTTTGAAAGTTCCTCTTATTTTGATTAGCATTCTGATTGGAATAACTACCCTAATTGGAATACACTCCCTAATTTTGTTAATTCTAATTTTGGTTTTGAGGGTGGTTGTACTTGAGTTGTGTCATCTCATTAGTCACCTGAGATAATGTTTTCTTAAGGGTCTCCAACTCTGTTGTCAGGTTAGTAGTACATTCACTTTTTGTAGTGATTATAGCTAACGTATGTGTCATGGGGTTAGATGCTCCAACTTGATTATGAGAAATTTGAACTTGTTGTGAGGGTTCAGGAGTTGGGCCACTAAAGAATAATTGTTGAGATGGAGATTGTAACTTAGCTAAGGGTCCATATGAAGAATGAGACATTCTCGGGACTATATTAAACAACAAGGTAGGACTAGGAACTTGGGAGTATCCTAGAGGAGGAAAAAATCCTCCTAGACCTCCTGCTTGTGAACTAATTTTCTGCTACAATTTAATAGCAAGGTGGTAAAATTTGGAAAGGGAATTAATGTCATTTGCATTGTATGTTCTTTGCAAAACCAGGCCAATTAGGGGATCTATGGCCTTAAGGTAGGCTTTGATAGCAATAGTTTTAGCCACCAAGTATGGGTCTTGTAACCTCCTATACATCCTTTGAAATATAGTAGTAAACAAGGGTAACAGTTCATGTGGTTCTTTCTTGATAGTAGCAAATTGATGGTATAAGATTGCAAGATCAACATAAACTCAAAACTGGTTAATGAAGGATTCTTCTAAGTTCATCCAACTCAAGATAGATCCAGTAGGAAGATTCAAATACCAGTTATAAGCCATGTCTCGCAATGAATAAGGAAACAACCCACATGCAACATCATGGTGAGAAATTTGAGCTTGAGTACAGGCATCTTTGAATGCCTGTATGTGCTCTTCAGCACTCTGTGACTCTCCATGAGCATATTTGGGGAAAAATTTCTTAGGATTTTTGGGCATTTCATGTATGCCACTAGGAGTGACTCCTAGTGTTGAAGGACTGTTGGAAAAGAATGCCATAGGTGGTGGTGGTGTATTTGGTTGTGCCACCTATGGTATTGGTGGAAACCTAGGTGGCGTAAGTGGCAATGTTAATGGTGGTGGGATCAAAACTCTATAGGCTCTAGGCTTAATAGGGGTTTGGAGTTCAACTAATGGTTTTGGATTTGTGGAAAATCTGAGAACTCTTTCAAACCTTTATAGTGAAAAGGACCCAATTCGAGCCAGTTTGTTCCTTTAGGCCCTCCTTCTAGCATCAGTTCTATTGATGTTCAATGTAACACAACAACATTAAAACATAATATTTCTACTCTGTTTCTCCTAAAAGAGATAAATAACCTTTGCATTTGGTTCTCAACTCTGCTAATGTTGTTCAATTCCCAATGCAACTATAATATTCAAGGGGCTTGGTGGTAAATGGATACAAACTTCATAGTACAAATTAAACTAACATTTGGGGGGTGTAAATAAATATCGAAAGATAGAATAGAGCTCAAGACAACAAAACATAAATGTAGATTTCCTTCAATTTAGACATACAAACTTCATAATGAGCATTATTTCTAAATAACTAAACCATAAAATGATACAATCCACAGAACAATCCATACCATTGTATTCATTCATACTGAAAATTCAAGACATACAATCATTCACCATTCATAAACTTCAAAGATCAAATAAGAACACATCACCAACTCATCATTGATATTAATAGATCAATAAACACCAAGAAATCTCATTCATAGATAATTCAATGAAAACAATCTTTGATTTAGAACTTCTATTGAATTTCATCAAATAAGAGACATTTATGCAAAACATTCACTGGCATACGAATGACCATTGTTCATTGACATCACCATTAAAACTAAAGCTTGAAAATAACATGAGCTATGAAAATTCTCTTAAAATTCTCCTTAGGAAGCTAATCTTTCTTCAATCATCCAACCTTTAGAACATGGAGAGAAAAACTACATATAGACAAGTTTAACACTAATCCCTCTAATCAAGAATTGAGATCAACTAATCAGGGAACAATTGGAGCTGCATGAGATGACTTCCCATCATGATATTCAATTTAATTTTTGATGACTCATTATCAAAATATGATGCACAAGGAGAAGGTTGAACTGCTAGGGAATCCTTAGTTGAACTTAGGTTATGATCTTGGAAAATAGGGGAGAGTTGCCCAGCTGGCCGTATCATCCAATGCTTCATTCAAAAAGGAATATTCCATACAATTTACTCCCCTATCTTCTATTCAAGTAAATAATCATCATAGTTGTCTAACACTTTTCCAAGCATGTCCACATCTGACCCATCTACCCAACTATCCTCAAACTTTATTCTTTTTAATTCAATAGAAGTGAACTTTTGCATATCATCCAATTTGGCACGCTCCTTCTAAGAAATCTTTAGTACATCTTTGATGTCCATGAACATGTCAATTAATAAGTCATCACCATCATCTCCCTTCTCCATAGCCTCTTGAAATCTATTATCCCATTTGTTCCTTTACTCATCAAGAGGGAAACCATCCTTAACAAGGACATCCTCATTCACCATCATAACTATGATTGCTTCCAACTCCACAATTTGATCTCTCAAATCCTTTCCAATTTGTTGTACCTCATTTATATGGGAAAAAAATAAATGAAGTCCCGAATCTAATAATATTGATAATTTTATCAATGAAATATTCATTACCTTCTTCAAGGATAGATTGTTCCAAGAGTGTTTGTTGAGGAAGTTTAGTAATTTCTTTCAATTTCCTCACATGCTCTTTGTATTTTTCTTCTTGCTTCTAAAGGACCTCAACATATGTAGTCATATCATTAGATGATTCCAATGCTTCTTTATGAACCTTGTGGGCTTGAACAAGTAATTCCTCCACCTCTTGGTTCAACCTATCAATCCATCTATCCAACATATTTACCTTGCTTCTCATCTCAACAAGGTCATCAACTTATTTCTTGCTTAAAAAAATTGGTGTTTGTGGAGTAGTAGATTGTATAGAAACATGAGAGGATAAGTCCTTTAAGAACCTATGAAATTGATCTAATTGAGCTTTGAGATCATCTTTCCTTTGTTTATCCTTCATCATTATGGACTTGGTGGAAGATGATACAATATCAATCAAGTCCATTTGCTAGTTCCTTATAGGCCTTCCAAAGTTTATAGTACCTAGTTGATAATCACTCAACCACATCTCCAATCTATCCTTCTCCACCATAGGAATGGCACATTCCTACCACAACCTCTCCAACATCTGTCAGTTTGGTGGAGTGAAGGACTCTAGCATTTTTCTTGGACCTTTCCTTCTCAATCTCTTTCATCATATCATCCAAGTTCAAGGGTTGGGGATGGATCATATGCTTCTTTTCCAGGTTGAGTTTCAACCATGTTGGGGCAGCAGGAGGAGTAACCACTTGTCGTGAAGAAGTGGTAGAGGAGAGAGGTTGCAAAATCATTACGTTAGGTTGGGAATCAACCTCTTGTTGATCCTTTTCTACCATTTCCTTTGTAAGCCTATTAGCTTCAACTTTCTCCCTTTCCTCCTCCAATCTCCTCTGCTCTAACATATAATTTCTTTGTTTCTCCTATTGTTTAACATTCTCCCACATTTTGGTAGCTTCTTGCTCTTTTTTGGCTTGTTCTTCTTCATCCTAACATATAATATCATTGTTTCTCCAAATTTTTAACATTCTCCCACATTTTGGTAGCTTCTTGCTCCTATTTGGCTTGTTCTTCTTTCTCCAACTTCTTCAACAAGAGCTCCTTTTCATCCTTCTTCCTTTGGGCCTCTTCTATAGCCTTGGCCTTGGCCTCAAGGTCTTCATTTTCTCTCCTTTGCTGGGCCTTTTCCTCTTCAAGATCATGAATCTTTTGCAAGAGGTCCAACTTCTCCCTCTCTACATTGGCTTTCCATTCACTTTCTTTTTGCTGCTACAATAGGTCTTCCTTTTCCTTATGCTACCTTGCAAGCTCTTCGGTCTTTGCTATGGATACAACCTCTTATTGCTTTGCAAGTGCCTCAGCTTGTGCTTTGGCATCAACCTCCTTCTTTTCATCCACAAACAACATCCACTAGTCTTCCACAGTTGAAGCATGCTCAGTTCCAACATCATGAATGTCCTCAGTAGTTGTGGTCACAAGAGGCTTATGGTCTAATTGTGTAGCCTCTGAGACAGTGTCAATTTAATGACTCTCAACCTCTTTTTTTTTGTCTTTCTTAGCCTATTCATGAATGTTTCCTGCAGGTACTTCCCTAGTAGACTCCTATGGGAGGGAAGGTTGAGATGAAGCTCCTTCTCTAGTAGTAGTAACTTCTACACCTTGTGATTTATGAGTTTCTTGAGTGGGCATTCTCAGATCAGCATATCCTCTAAAGCTAGGAGGAAGGTACTCCAATTGTTCTTTAGGAGTTGTCCTCCTCTTTTTTCTTCCGTATCCTATGGTGCCTATTGCTTTCCTCTTCTTTAAGGATTGAGCTTCTGGGTCCTTTATCCTCATGACTACCCATTGGATGCTTCTATCCATCATTGTGTTGGAAAGTTGTTTGATACCAATGAATTCTTCCTCATCCCAATTTATTGGGTCCAAGCTTTTAGTACCTATATTTTCAACCTCATACCCAGGGTCCAATACTACGCCATCATTTGATAGTGTATTAGGAATATCTTCCTTCACCCTATATTCAATCATTTGTGGGGTGGTAAGCCTTTCATGATTTATTTTCCTCACATCATAATCATCTTGCATATCAATCCAAAAATCTTCCAACAAGTTAAAATGCTTGTCAAAAATGGTACAAGCCAAACCATTCATCTTGTGCTCCAGGTCAAAAAATTTCCTTGCTATATACAATCCCATGTTTAAATATCTTAACTCTTCACATATTTCCTTTGCATCCAAATTGTGAGCACAATAGTATTCTCCTAACTGCATGGGGAATTTGTGGCATCCAGGTTTGTGTTTATTTTCAAATTTGGTATTAACCCCCATGGCCTGATAAATGAACTCCATAAGCACAATCTTATCACTACAACATCTTGGAAGTTGATGAGGATTTCCATCAAATTCTACCAACCTAAAATAGGATAACTTGGGGTATTGGACGTACTAATGTCCCAATTCAACAATAAAGGCCATGACCTCCCTACTCATCTTGTATCCAACAGCTCCTGTCAACTGGTTGATGATGACATAGAGGAATGCATCATTGACCCTTCTATAGTGGAGCTCTGAGGTTTACAAGGTCAGTTGATCATAATGATCCCATTCCTTATTTTTCCCAAGAGCGTCTCCTAATGTTCCCACTGCATTTAATCCAGGATCCCCCTCCTTGCAGTTGAATACATGGCATAAGAAGTCATGAAGAATGTTTTGGTCTTCCCCACCTTGAGCATCTGGTTATGCAAGTTATTTGATAAAATAATACCCCAATCAAATTGTTTCCTACCATCCAAAATGGTTTGAATGACTGGAAACATCCATTCCTTGAAGTATGTTGAGTCCTTCTTTCCAAATATCTTGGAAAGCATCATGATTAGATCTTCTATCTCCTTTTTGAATTCTCCCCTCTTGGGCTATTCAAGAACCTTGGTTAGAGACTTCTTCTCAGTTCTCAACCACTTTTTGTTCATGTGGGACCTATTAGCTTCCTTGTCCCTATTCAACAACTCCAATCCTTGTTCCTCAATCAATTGCTTAGGGTTATTTTGTGTAGGTGTATTAAACATGAACATCATTTGTGGGGATAGATCAATGACCACATTCCCTTGAAGGTCCATACATTGTCTTGATAAGGGGTTGCAAGCCCCTACTATTGTGATTATAAGTTATGGGAATTGGAATGATAGGGGAAAGAGTGTGATAGAACGAGGGTTGATTGAGAAAATACTATCTCACTGCTTTGAGTTCTTGATATGAGAACTCCTAAGGTGTTAAGTCTTTCACCCTACAACCTATAGGTCCTCTACCTTTGAGGCACCCCCGGTTCACTTTATCAACCCTGCTATCATTGCAATCTGCTGCTACAAAACATTATTTGGTACTCTTCCTTCCACTTGCACTATCTAGCCTTTTATTCCTCAAAAGACCAGTCACTCCTCCATTCTGCCAATGTTGTTACAGGGGTGTGTGGCACTTTCCAAAGTCTCCAAAGTCATCTTTTCCAATGCTTAAACAATCACCAAGCTTCTGTTCTCCATTGGTTTCCTAAAAAATAGAGTTCTTGGTTCTTGGGAAGGCTACAAGCCTCAAACCCTTTTAGCCCTCTCAACTCAAAGGACAAGGCTAGAACTCTTCTATTCCCTCTAATTGTGCCAATCTTTTTATTGTTTCTCTGGTTCTTTTCCCAAGCTCTGACAACTTCTTTGGAGATGGATGCCTTTCTCTGCCCGTACAGGGGAAAAATCCAACCTAGGGTAACCTAGGGTTTCTTAAGGCTCTTCATTGGCCTATTCTACCTTTTCTGACCACAAAAGCATTAAAGAAACTTTTGGTTACTATTCCACACCTCCTTAGCACTGTCTGCAATCACAATACAAATCAGATTTTAAAAATACCACCCCTACCACGTTGGGATTTTGCTCTCTTGACTGTATTTTCTAGCCGGGTTCCCAACTCGCCTAGAAACAGTCCTCCAACTTGCAAAAGGAAACTCTAATGACTACTTTATGTACACTATTTACGTGTTTGGAGCCTAGCATTGCTTCCCCTGCATCCATACTACCTGGTGCAAGCAGAAACAACACTAACACTCCATGTTTCTGGTTTATTTCACCAGTCAAAAACATAAATAAAGAAAAACAGATTTAACAAAATACAAAAAGCGATGGAAAAACTGTTTAAAGATCCAAAAACAAAACTTTACAAAGATGATTTACATGCCATAGAAACTAAGAAAAGACTTATTCCATTTCAAATATTACTGCCACGCCAACAAAAACAGAAAAACCAGATCTGTTCACAAAAAAAATGTTTGTTCCTCCTTATTTTTCACAACTGCCATCAACAAAATACCACACATCTGCTCAAAATGTCGGGCTCCTTCTCCCCAAACCGAAAAAAAACAGTTAGGTTTAAAACTCGAGCTCAAAAGTGGCCAAAAATCACGCGTTTGAAAACACACTGTGTTTTCGAATTTCAGCCAAAACTTTAGGAAACGCCTACAAACTGATTCCTAATTTATTCAAAAGTAAACCTAAGCTTCAAGAAGGTACCCTTACACCTTATAAATGGTGTATGAGACCATTACAAAACAAAACAAAAATATTAAGAGCAAAACATTAAAAATACGCTTGTATTCAAGTAGGTGCTCCTGCACCAGAGTGTAACATGTGCCAACCCATATTGGGCTATTCTTTTAGTCCTTCCACTCACATCTTCACAGAAAATTTCCACAAGTAGCTCCTCACAGTTGAATGGGCCTAGATTGGTGTCTGTGATGTCTGCCTACTCTGAATCTAACTTGCTAGTTGTAATGGTAGTATCTTGATGTTTGTATCTGAAGGTGTAGGGAAATTGCTCCATCTTGATCTTCTTTAGTTTCACTCCCTTTGAGCTTTCTATAATTTTCCCTTCCCTTTATGAAACTTTTTTTGATCTTCCTAACATTGTTTATTCCTGGAAGACAAGCTTGGATTAAACCAAGAGAAGCTAAGAAAATCATCATTAAAAGTGTTATCCTTTCACACTTCTCTATTCTTCCCTAGGTAAGTCTCCATACTTAGTGAATTTTTAAACCTAGAAGGAGTGGGACCAGGAGAAAATCAAGAACCAGAAATTGAAGCAAGTAACATAGTTGGAATCAAGACTAGAACTGGATCAGAAACTGAAACTTTCAAAGTTTCATACCATGTAATGTTTGCTAAACCCACCTTTCCTAATTGGTGAAATTGGGTTCAAGATCAAAATCAGAACCCATCAGAGAAGGAATCAATTTTGAAACCGAACTCTTATGTGAAAGTTCAATGGATGAGTTCATCTTTGGCTCAGGTTCTGATATGCATAACCATAGTTAAATGGATTCTACCTACATTTTGACACCATCTTAGACATGGGTTCAATGACACGGGAAGGTAGAAATCAAGCTCGACTTTGCCTAGACAAAAGAGACCAGATAGAGCAAGCTAGGGAAACCACTCAAAAAGGGTGTGAAATGCAAACCCTAATCAATACAGTTAGGTCAAATTACATTAAAGCTAGGGCATGAAAAACCCTAGGTATGTGCAAGATCATCATGGAAAAAACAGGCCCTTAAGTGGCAAAAAATTCAAAAAAATCAGAGTTAGGCAACTTGACGTAAAATTTGAAAACGTTATCTAGATTATTTCAAAAATAAGTAACAATAAAATATGTAGCAAATTGAATGTAGTTTCTAAACTACTAGGTTTATTTAAAAAAGAAATCTATTTGGTGAAAAATTGAAATTTCAATGCAAAGGTACTTAAATTTTAGGAAAAAATAAGAAGTAGGTGTCTATTTGACCACCCTAACCACAATAAAATGATAATATTTTTTTACAAGATTTTAGATATAAGTAGAGGACTCATTTCCCGATGTGATGCATATTTTTTTGTAATTTTTTTCCAAGTAAATAATTAATTATGATTTTTTTATTACAACTTTGAAAAATATAAAAACTCGTGTGTCTGACCACCTTAACTTGGTCAAAATTTCATGAAATTCATTTTTTATTTTTTTAATACTATAGCATGTGAAGCATAGAATGTGACACCTGTTTCAGATTCAAAAAATGTGATACTATTTGAAAGCTATAGATGTTTTTCAATCAACCTATCAATTAGGACTTTAGTTGTAATTCAAATAGAAAATGAATAATAATTACTTATTAAATTCAAAGGAAATCATAATTTATATTGGTGGAAAGCTGAGTATCTCCTTTAAAAACCTTTTTTGTTTCATCAATTTTGGGTAAAAACAAGTCGTTAGCCAAATACCCTACACATTTCCATCATATTGCCACTTTTTGGCCCATCATGATCCTGCACATACCCCCTATGACAAAACCTATAAGATCGAAAAAATGAGATGGAGGTGTCCAAAAAATGATTTAAAATTTTTGTAAGGCACCAAAACCCCTCAAAAAGGAAAGCCCTAATCAAAACTAGGGCACAGTGAAACAAAAAATGTCACCAAAAATGACAAAAATGACTGGTGACAAAAAAACATCAAGAACCACAAAAAGACAAACCTAAAATAGAAGGAAAACAAAAAGAAAAAAAAGAATGAAAAACAAAAATAAACACTAGGAAGAAAATAAATACACAAAGAACAACAGGTGAAGAAAATGAATGGGAAATAGAATGAGAGAAACCACCTACCTCAAAATGTGACTAGAAAAGGTTGAAATCAATAGGGATCTGCTCATGAATTCCCACCCACAACCAAATCATGCTCCTCCTCGATCTCTTAGCTCTTTGTTCATTAAAATGTTTTAAGTAAGTGTAATGAGCCAAATAACCTTAATTAAGGTTTTAAAAACCATTTCACACATGTGAAGAGGTCACAATTAATGCATTTAATGTAGTTGGTTAGGGGCAGAATTGGGGCAAAAGATAGTACACAACCAACATGTATGTCAGAGGTAAAACAAGAGTGGAATCAGAGTCGAGATAGGAGTGGGAAATTTTTGAAATTTCCATACTTCATTCTGAATCCGACTCTAGTCTCACGGTGGGGAAAGGATGATGAAAGAATGGGGGTGGAATTGCAACCAGATTTGGATTTGAAACTTGGGAAAGTTCTAGGTTTGGATCCGACTCCAGTTCCACTCTTGACAAAGGGAAAGAAAAGTGACAGAGAAAACAAAAAGAACAAAGGAAAGCAAGACTAGGGAAAATCCCATCCCAAAACAAAAAACAAAACCAAACAAAAGAAAAGACAAAAAAACTTGAGTTGTATTGGAGCAAAACCTAGACTTAGAACTTTTACAAAATTTTGGGTCTAGTTTCCGTTCTGGTTCTGCTTTCACAAAAGGGAAAATAACACAAAGAGGAAGAAAACAAAAGATACCCAAGGGAGAAAACAAACCCAAGAGAACGAGACAAACAAGACCACAAAGAAAACAACAAGACAAGAGACGAGGTCAGGACCGAAACAAAAACTAGACCAAGAACTTTGCAAAAGGTCTAAGTCTAGTTTTGGCCCGCGTTCTGAACCCGCATAAGCAAAAGTAACAAGGTCTTAGGAAGAAAAAGGACAACTCCTAAGACACCAACAAAAACAACAAGGAGAAAAAAAAAAAACGGGAACCCATTTTGACCAAAAACAAAATGGGTGGTTATGCAAGGCATAACAGGACCCATACACCCAAGGTTGCATATGGGTTCCATAGGGCCTTTCTAGGTGGAAAAAGTGTTGGAGTGTTAAGAAATTAAGTTTATTTGATGATATTGTTAGGATTTTGGTTGAAGTATGCTTGGGATACATAATATAGGGTCTTAGGGGCCTATTAATGATGATCATATTAAGGACATAAATGCAAGAGGGCTCAAAATATAATGGGAAAGTGTAAATAAATACACTTTACAACACTAAATTAAGGAAAAATTGGGTCTATTCAGCTAAAGAGGGCCCCAAATCCAATGTGAAAGTGTTCAACACATTACAACACTAGATTAGGTCCATTTAATTTACAAGCCTCCTAAATTTAATGTGAAAGTGTGAATAAATACACTTTACAACACTAAATTAAGGAAAAGTTAAGTTTATTTAGCTTTAAAAGGTCCCAAAACCTAATGTGGATGTGTAAAACACATCACAACACTAGATCAAGGTGATATCAAGTCCAATTTATCATTAATTATTCTTAGATTAAGTGTGAAAATGTGAATGACAACATTTTTCCACACTACAAGGACAACTAAGACAGGGGTGAATCAATTGTGCATTAAAAAGGTTCAAAAACTTTTTAAGTAGTAGTATGAATGTAGACAAATGAAAGAAAAAACATCCACAATCATTCACAATAGAACACCTAATTTTTACATGTAAAACCCTATTGGCAAAAAACCATAGTAAGGATTAAATAACTATATGAAAACCAAAATTGATGCAAAGTGAGCAGGGGATAGCCTTAATCTTGATTACCAACAATCCTCTTTCCACAGTTCTCTCAAATACACTTTATGTGGACCTTTCAAATCCACTTCTCAAACAAGGAGACAACCCAATATTCCACAAGGGTTTTCAAGGATAGACTGTATACACTAACTTGGTGATGTTTGAGACAACTTTCCCATGCAAAAACATGACAAAAAACTCAAGTTTGCAACTAATACACTTCATTTTCCCATCGCTTCCAAGACCGACCTAGGGATACCTTGTTGCCTTCCAATGTAGGATAGTCAAACAAACCTTCCTAGAAACAAACGCCTACAACCAGACACATCCACAACCTTGGGAATACCATAAAAAACACACCCATGGCTCACCAACACCCAACAATAGGGCTTAATGCTTTAGGAACAACCCAATACTCATTAACCCTCTATTAGGCCTATCTTCCTTGCAGCCTATCAACTAGGACAGTCAACACAAAACTTCCTCAAAGATAAGAACTAGGCAAGAGGCACTAGTATTAGACTCCTTAAATAGATAACTTTCAACCCAAAACCCCAGGGCATGACACTTGACCAAACTGACACAAAGAAACAATTTGCAACACCACAAGGAGGCCTAAATTAGTTGCTCTAGACAAGAACCAAGTTGCCAAGGCACACCCAAACTCCCCTAAGCCATAAAAATGGTTCTCATATCATCATTACACACATTTCAATCCCTTTCAATCACTCTTCTTCAGATATTTTCCCCACAAGTCAACAAACTCAGAAATTTGCACCAAAAATTAGGCTTGTCACATGAAGATGCCAAGCCTAGGGTTTCCACAAAGACACTCCAGAGCCTCTGCCATTCTCTAAAGCCTTCATAAACATAAAATACATGTTTTACCTCACCACTCCACCAAAGATTCAAACCTTAAAAATGTGGAAATGGTGAGTTAAGAGCCTCTTTGTGACAAAACCCTAATTTTTGAGGGTTTTAGACCACTTTTTGAAGAATGCTGATAACTTCTTCAATACTTTAAGGATTTGGACCAAACCACCACCAAAAGGAATCTATCTCACTCCCCTATCAAACCATCATAGCCTTGTGTCTATACAGTGTGTACCCTATTGGTACCACACAAGTTAGCAACAACTTTTACACAAAAAATAAAGAAAAACAGAGTTCTTTATATTCAATCTTCTTCAAAAATTCACCACCAAACTTGCCTTGACCAAGAGATATGGATTTAATAATTTTCAACCTCTTCCCAATGTCCCTCAACTATATTTTTAATTAGAGGGCCATTGGGAATCCAACAAACTCTATTTGATCCCTAATTACCTAGTTAAGGCAACTTAACACAACACACCTAGACCCTGACTTTCTTACCAAAAAAAAGGATGTCTTAAACACCTCCAAACCTACCAATTCATCAAGGTAACTCCCCTCTATTACTTGGTTGTATCATGGCACCTTGATTCATTATTTGTCCTAGATGTAACAAGTTTACATGGTGAGGAGGAGACCCATTACAATCAACAAAACTCATCATCAAGCTTAAAAACCTATTATAAATCATTGAAGATGGTCCTGAGGACCTTATTACATCATAAAAAACAAACAAACAAAATAAAATCCAATCAAAACCTCATAGAGGCATGGAGACCCCAAGGTGCCCCTACACCAAAAATTTATTACAAGAGGCTCATTGCCCAGAGGACTCACTATCCAAAAGAAAAGGATCACTTCTAGGAATATCACTTCTTTTGGATTACAAAGAAGACGTTATAAGGAGGTTCACTACCTTAGAGAAATAGGAGAAACCACCACAA